>PVJN01051761.1:0-14346 GCA_004026805.1 Lasiurus borealis
AGGGGGGGAAGTTTGGGGTGAGCAGGCCAGCAGGGGAGCAGTTAGGGGTGATCAGGCCAGTGGGGAGGGCAAGTGGGGGTGAGCAGGACAGCAGGGATGACAGTTGGGGGCAAGCAGGTCAGCAGGGAGGACGGTTAGGGGCAAGCACACTGGCACAGCAGGCAATTAGGGGTGGTCAGGTTGGCGGTGGGAGCATTTGGGGGCAAGCAGGCTAGCAGGCAGAGTGGTTAGGGGCAATCAGGCAGGTGAGCAGTTAGAAGCCAGCAGTCCTGGATTGTGAGAGGGATGTCTGACTGCCCGTTTAGGCCTGATCCCTGTAAATCGTCAGTAGGACATCCTTTGAGGGGTCCCAGATTGGAGAGGATGCAAGCTAGGCTGAGGGACCCCCCCTGTGTAGAATTTTGTGCACCGGGCCACTAGTAATAACAATAAAAATGCAGGGAAGAGATTTCAAAATGGCTACAGATTAGTTGGAAGCTCTGTCTACTTGCTCCCAACCCTGTACTGAATTTGCAGCTAAACTACAGAACAATCAACTCAAAACACCAGTTGAAGTGTGGCTCATCTGAAATAACACAACCAAGAATTGAAGAAAGAAACTGCTAGTCCGGCAGAGACTCAGAAAGGTGAACTCCCTCACATAGGTACAGTGGCTGGGAAGCTGGAGGGATATCCAGATTCAAAATTCCTTCCCCTTAGGACTGTGGGGTCTCCATTCCATGAAGGGATCCCCAACCCAGAGCCACAGAGCCGGGAAAGGGAGTTTTGTAGTGTATGGAAGTAGGAATCAGTGGCGATTTTGTCTCCCTGATCCCTGTAAATCGGCAGTAGGACATCCTTTGAGGTGTCCCAGATTGGAGAGGATGCAAGCTAGGCTGAGGGACCCCTCTGTGCAGAATTCTGTGCAAAGGATGTCCTACTGCTGATTTTGTCTCCCTGGGAGACTGGGACCGGACCATTCCAAGGAAGGAGCACTCCTATTGTTACACCAACCAGGGACATGTGCTCCGGCCTAGGACTGCTGGTGCGGCCACACGGTCATGCTCAGGTCCAGTGGAGAAGTCGGCTCAGCACACTCAGCGGGGATTTCTCAGGGGCCCTGTTTTGAAAAGGCTTTGGGTGAGGGCCAGTCAGGGACTACACTAAGCGGCTTGGGAAAGAGGATCAGTCTCGCCCACCAGAAGTGCACAGGTGGCGCCCCTCTTCCCACCTGATGAACTTGACCTGTCCCATAATGCTGGATTCCATGGCAGCCAGGAATGCCGCAGGGCTGGGAATTGAGCCCCGCTTTGCTGGTTTGACAGCACCGGAGAGCAGGACTTGCTTAGAGCCTGGGTGGATCTGGGAATTTTGGCCCTGCCCTGCTGCGACCCGTCTTGCAGAGAGACCCGAGAGCCCACCGAAGCTGATTTTGGGGTCCCTCTCGCTTGGTTTGGCGGCATGAAGGTGCAGGAGAGCCACGCAGAGCTGGGTTTTGGGGACTGTGGTCTGGGAGTCTGACAGGTAAGTGCTGAACTTGGAGGCTGCATTGAGGGGAGGCAGATCCAAGCTCCCCTGTGAGTTCAGCCCCCCATAGCCTGGGAAGGAGAGGTAGTGCTTGCCTCCATCCTGAAGGTTTCAGGCACCGCCCCCCCGCCCCTAATGAGAGACTGAATCCTGTCAAGGCCTGGATACCCCACTTGAGCACAGCCCCATAGGAAAGTGTGGGGAAGCACGGGACTGGGTTGGAACGTCTGAAAGGAGGATTCTCTGAAATGTTGGGGGCCTCTGAGCGGACCTTGCCTTGACTTTTCCAAACAAGTCCTATCCCCGGGGTGTTTTGCTGGAATCTCTGTTTAGTCTTTAAGACCTGACCTTGCAGAAGCATGTGCTCTCTAAAGGATGCTTGCCCTGCCGATTGGGTCTAGAGGTTAATTTGAGTTCAAGCTGTTTTAACAATAAAAGGCTAAGGAGGCAGGTAAATGAGGTTGCTTTTGTTCCTAAAGCAAAACAGCCCCTTAGCCCTCTCTTTCACAGAAACATGTATCAGAATCTGCTCATCCATCGCTCAGGGTCTGCTGGTCTACCCCTGCAGGGAAGGGAGAGTGTCTTTAGAGTGAGAATATCCAAAGTGTGAGACCCATGGCAGACCCAAATTCTGAGCCCTAGCGGTATTTCCAATACCTAAGATCTGGAAACAGCCCAAGTAGCCATTAGTAGATGGGTGGATAAAAAAAAAAAGCTGTGAAACATTTACACAATAAAATACTATATGGTTATATATATATAAAAAAAAGGATTCTTACCCTTTGAGACAGCATGGATAGACCTGGAGAGCATTATGCTAAGTGCAATAAGCCAGTCAGAGAAAGACAAATATCACATGATCTCACTCATTTGTGGAATCTAATGAACAAAATACACTGACCATTAAATAGAACCAGACGCGTGGACACATGAAACAGACGGACAGATCTCATAGGGGAGGAGTGTGGGAGTAGGGCTGGATAAAAGAAAGTGACGATATTACCTAAAGAACATATATGTATAGCCAGTATGTTGAAGGCCGGGGCAGGGGGCACTGAATGGAGGTGGGCAAAGAGGGGGGGAATGATGGACATGTAAAATAGTGTCAACAGTAAAGAAAGAATGCAGGGAAAGTATTTGTCTTTTTAGACAAAATGACTTGGCCTACATGTATTTGAAAGCATTGGAATCAAGCAGTAAGGTCTACTAAAATTAACAACTATATATATAAACTCTGTTCTAGAATCTGTGGTTAGCCATTAATCCATATATGCTTACATTTAGAGAATGATACATATATAATCATGTGGTACAGACCTTTCATTATTTCAAGATGGTTTTACTTCTATCAATCTTATTTAATTAAGCTTTCAATTAAATAACTTGCAATTAAACTATTAATTAACTGTGTGCTACTTTGTCTGAAAGAAATGATATTTCTGCTATATATAGCTGTGAAGGGTAGACAGTTTAAATTCCATTTGGTATTTGAATTTTTTCAGTTAAATTTAATGAAAATATTCCTGTTGGCTATATTCCCACAATATACCCCAAATTTATGCATTTTTTTCCATTTCCAGTATTAGTACCCTTCACAGATACTTCTCTGGAACAAGCCAACATCATCTCTCCTCTGTTCCAGCGTAATAACTTCCCAACTGGACTTGCTCCTTCCTGTCGTGCTCTTAATATAACTATCAGATTGATCTTTAAAAAACATGTCATATTATGTTTCTCCCTAGCTGAATGCCCTTCATGAATTTCCAATGTACTTAAAATAAAATTCAATTCATTGTCATTATATCTAAGGCCCAATGTGGACCAGTTCCAGCTCACAAAATCTCAGCCACACTGATCTTTCTGATCTTTGATTATAAGTTTATTTCAAACATTGGGCTTTTGATTTTATCATTCCCTCTACCAAGAACTCCCGGCTCCAGATATTTCAAATAGCTGATCCTTTCTCATCATTGAGGCCTTAAAGCAAATGTCACTTTCTCAACATAGCTTTGTCTTAACATATAATACAGTAGCCAACCCTCTTCTTTAGTTCGCTTTAGTCACTGTTACATTACCTTTTAATATTTTCCTCATCCTTATTGCGATTTTATTTACTTGTCTAATTTATTGCCTGTTTCTTCTAGAATGCAATTTCTATGAGGAAATGAGCTTAATTATGTGCCCACCATATGCTCAGTGTCTATAAAAGTGTCTGACACATAGCACTCATTCATTAATATTTATTGAATAAAAGTCGTTTTCCTACTGTCAAATAATTATCTTCCCATTGACTGAATATCTTCAGCTTCACAAGATTACCAGTGAAAGAAATTTAATGTGTTCTTATTTAATGTGCAACCATTTAAATTGCTCCTTAAAGTCTCCTTTAGTTTATACTTCTACTTTTGCCCTTTGGGCCAAATGAGGCTATGTTGCTGATTTTGAGGAATCTATAAAAGGTTACAGTATCACAATAACTTCTAAGGTCTGCTCTGAAAAGCAACATGCTTTTTAGTGTGCAAAATTATTTGGATAAAATCATATTGAGGCTTAATTGTCTCTTTTTACAACTGACATATTTCGTAATATTTACCTAGCTCTCTTTAGGAAAAAAAAACCCTATTTTTATTCTCCAATTCTATCTACACACATACACACACACACTCTCACACACGTACACGCATGCGCGTCCACTGCCTCACTAGCTGTTTTTGAACATCAGTGTACATTTCAAAAACTATTTGTTTCATAGTAATAGCCACTTATTAGAAAAAAAAGATGTTTGTTTTTAAAGGAATACCCTTTCATCTTCCAGAAAAATACATCATTAACTACTGAAGTATAGAGAAATCTTTATTTTCTTCATTTTTTTTTTCACTGCATGACTGGGTATCATTTGCTGGGGAGATTAGAATAATGGCTGAAAAAGTTCATATTTCTAAAAGAACAATCCTGCTGAGGCTAGGTGAAAAGATTAGTAATGGCTAAGAATTGTGAGTTGCTCAGTTAATTGATTTTTTCTATCTAGACTCTAGAGGATAACATTCCTATATTTTCACTGTGGTTGGCATATAATAAAAGGCTGATCTCAAGGTACACAATTGAACTCTCTCCAGTTGTGAGAACATGTGCTTTTAAATGGAAATTTTGGTACCAATTTAATAAAGAAAATTATATGGGCTGACACTAATCCTTCCCATATTTTCCTGCTATATGTTATCATCATTCTCATAGCTTGAAGCTGACTCAGAAGACAAATAACAAAAAGGCAGTAAATAAGTGTATTTATAGTACCACATGCCTCTTTTCTTACTACAGGTAGATTTCTTTGTTCTTCATACAACTGATCCTATTTTTAAGGAGTGTAGATGATATTTTTCTTTAAAAGTAATCATAATTGTCACGCTTGTCATATACTTTTCATTTCTGAATCTATGAATCTTTATAAACATTAATTTTGAGAGATTCACCATGAAGCAAGATAGGTTGGACCTTCAGACAATATTTCCAAAGTTGGCCAAAACTGGTGTGGCTCAGTGAATAGAGTGTCAGCCTGTGGACTGAAGGGTCCCAGGTTCGATTCCAGTCGGGGGCATGTATCTTGGTTGCAGGCACATCCCCAGTAGGGGGCATGCAGGAGGCAGCTGATTGATGCTTCTCTCTCATTGATGTTTCTAACTCTATCCCTCTCCCTTCCTCTCTGTAAAAAAATCAATAAAATATATTTAAAAAAATATTTTCAGAGTTGAAGTTTAAAACAGTTCTTTCATCTTACACACAGAGTAAGTTACCTGGCAGTTTAGGGAGATGCCATAAAGATTAATAAACAGAAACCTTATGTAAAATGGAGTCAGGCTAGAAGAGATAATTCTCACACAAGTGTCACTCAACACACACTATTAACTCCAACAAGAAGAGAGGTACCTGTATCTTTGACAGGAAGTGATACTACTTTACCACCTCAGCAAGAGGAAGAGAAGATGCCTCCTTGCCCAGTAACAGCTTAGCTAATGACAGACTGCTATAAATCAGCCAAACAAATGTCACTATACTTCAAACTTTGTTTCCTCCAAAAATGTTTGTTTACGACAGCTCCTCCCAAGTCCATCCATAGCATTCTTCTCTCTCTCTTTCTCTCTCTCTCTCTCTCTCTCTCTCTCTCTCTCTCTCTCTCTCTCTCTTCTGGACGTACTTGTGGCTTGCCATTAGACCCCATGTGCAGAGTTGCAATTCTTTGTGTTGTTCCTGAATAAATCAGTTTTGCTGGAGAAATATCTGGCTGTGTATTTGTTAAGGTCAATATGTTATTTATTTCTGAGGCATTTCAACTCTATTGGCAGTTTCACACTAAAATTCCATTGCCAATAGAGTAAGGTACTAGTTATAATTAACACATTAGTTGCTAATAAAACAGGTTTGAACTAGCCGTTTCATCTCTGAGACTCTTGGTTCAATTGGACTTCTCAGATCAGGTACGACTTGAATGAAAATGTAGAATTGTTAAATCTCCTGACTCTGAGTATGGTCAGATTAGGATTAAAGGTTGGATTTTGATTCATAAAATCTATAAATTTTTGTATCCTTCCTTTTGTTTTCATCCTACAAAAATTTACACGTGTGCATAAATATTTTGAATATAGTTTTAGTAAATTTATGAATGCCCAGATGTCTCCAAGGATTAGTATAACTACATTACTTTTTGAATTTTTCTTTATTGATTAAAGTATTACATATGTGTCCTTATTCCCTCATTTCCCCCACCTCTACACACACACACACACACACAGACACACACACACACGTTTTGAATCCTTCTAATAATCTTGGTTAAGGAGTGTCCTGTAGAGAATCTCAGAATAGCATAATTATTCTGCCTTTTGTAGACCGTACTTTTCCCAAGATTACCTTAAGTTAGTTTTTTTTCTTAATCTTTGAATATTAATAACTTCAACGGTAATTTTTCCTAGGAAACAGCTAGCCTAAATTTAATCATGAGAAATGGAGAGAGGGGAATGAAGAGAGGGAGGGAAAGAGAGAGAAACATCAATCAGTTGCCTCCTGCATGCACCTGACTGGAGATTAAACCCGGAACCCTGGTATGTGCCTGGCCGTGAATGGAACCGGTGACCTTTTGGTGCACAAGACAACGCTCAACCAACTGAACCATACCAGCCAGGATTCCATACATCATTCTTAATGATTCCACAGAGTTTCACTGTAGGATGATTTATTTAACAACTCTCCTCTTTTTGAATATTATCAAGACACCATGGATCTCCTTGTAGACCCATCTTTGTACACTTACCCGATTATTTGCTTCAAATATATTCCTTGCTCTGGCTGAGTAGCTCAGTGGGTTAGAGCAGGGTCCCAATATGCTGTTTGTGGGCTTGATCCCTGCTCTGGGCACATACAAGTGTCCACAGGTGGAAGGCACCATGCCGCTGTTTTTAACAAACCCGCAGAGGCTGAGGGAGGGCCAGTGGTGTGGATAGAAAGGGACCCTGGTTGCTGCAAAGTCCCTGGTCCACTCTTCCCCACAGACCTCCCAGGGGCTCAGCAGGGAGACTGCCGAGAGCTCCCCTCAGGGTGGGAGAGGGGCTCTGCCAAGGGAAGGCGTGAAGCTCTACCCAGACCCTCCCTGAGAAGAAGCAGGACAGGAGGAGGAGGAGGAGGGAGACCCTTCAGTTGCTGGGACAGGTGCAGCCCAATCTAGCCCATTCTTTGCCCCAAGGGTTGAGCAGGAGCAAGGGAAGAAAAAGCTGTTCCTTCTGCATGTGGGCAGGAAGCAGTCATGGGCCCAGGGTCCCGTTAGTGCAGCGGTTCGGGGGGGGGGGGGGGGGGGACAGGACATTCAGCCCCTCAGGGGACATCTGTTGAGGTCCAGAGACATCTTAGTGGGAGGGATGTGGTATGGACATATGGTGGGTAGAGACCAGAGATGCTGCTGAGCATCCTGCAATGCCCAGGACCGCCCCACAACAGAGAGTGACCCAGCCCCAAATGTCTGTAATGGGGAACAAGTTGAGAAATCCTGCATCACAGGTCTGTGGGCTGGAGGACAGGCAGAAACTTCACTCCACACAGGATCTGTCACAGACACAGGTAGACAAGCGATGCCACAGGAAGGAAGCACAAGGCCATTGAAAAATCCCCAACCTGGGACCCAGGCACAAGACCAGCCTGCGGTGGGTCCTGGACCAGGGCAGCAGAACCTTCTGGACCAACCATCCTGTGCCACCAGGCTGGCAAACACCAAGTAACAAGCAGCCACAGTCCACCTGTGGAGGAGGGAGGGAGGAGAGCTTGAGAGAGAGCCCTTTTGTGGCACAGGTGGAACGGGGTATAGAGGGGCGCTGAAAACTGAGGTGGGAGTAGAGGCATCAAGAAAACTCAAAACCCAGCGGTCAGGAGGAGGCGACGCCCCCATCACACCTCTTCTGCTGCCACTGCCGGCAGTGCAAGTCTTACCAACCCTGGTTACCTGAGCCTTGTCAGTCAGTGTCAAAAGCTTCGCCTCCTAGGCTGGCATTGGCTCCTCACACTTCACCCATATTTGATTCTGATTGGTTGGTTTCTATGCCAGTCAGTCTGAAAATCTCTGCCTCCTAGGTAGCCATTGGCTTCTTGCACTTCACCCAGATTTGGTTCTCATTGGTCACTTTCTATGCCAGTTAGTCTCAAAAGCTCCACCTCCTAGGTAACCATTGGCTCCTCACACTTCACCCAGATTTGGTTCTGATTGGTCATTTTCTATGTCAGTCAGTGTCAAAAGCTTCACCTCCTAGGCTGGCATTGGCTCCTCACACTTCACCTATATTTGATTCTGATTGGTTGGTTTCTTTGCCATTCAGTGTCTCCCGGCCTATCAATGGGCCTGATTAGAGAGGCAGGTCTGATCAGTAGTCCCTGCAGAGGCTTGAGAGAAACAGAGGTGCAGCTTCTGGCCAGACCCAGAGAGAGAGAGGAAAGTGCTGATCAATAACTGCCACAGAGGCTACAGATCAGACCCTCCTTGTCTGTCCGGACTTCTCTGGGTGGGGGCTCCCACAGCAGGGGCAGTCAGTGCTGGGTCACCATAGCAACCCAGCAATGACTTCTGGTCAGTTGAGCTTTTGTTCATTTTGGATGTTACGGACCTGGGTTTTTATATATGAGGATATGGGAGGGAAAAGCCACACTTCTTATGTTGTACTCAAATGAACTGATAGAAAAAGTAGAAAATATGCTGGCAAGTTTATAGAAAAGTTGAATAATGTGATCTACAAATTTAGCTTTCCAGTGTCTGAGAAAGTTGAATTAAAGTTTACTATAATTCTTTGGAATTTGGCTATTGCTTCATTTTGTTTTGTCACCTTTTGTTTTGTATATTTTAGGACACACATACAGATACAGAACTGTCATATGTTTCTGGTGAATTAACCATTTCATCATAATGAAATATTTCTTTTATTATAAATGTTTTGCCGAAAAGTTTGCTTTGTCTGATATTAGTCCAGCTATACAGATTTCTTGGGGTAAATGGTTGTGTGTATTTTTTCCTTACCTTTACTTTTAAAAATTCTTATATACTTATTTTTAAAGTATGTATCTTATAAGTATAATGCATTGTGCTTTGTTTTTTATCCAGCCGTGTCATCTGTAGAGTAGTTATATAATTAACATTTAATATAATTACTGATAGAGGCACATCTCATTTTAGCTCTGGTTCCAGACTACTGTGATAAAGCAAATAACACAATAAAGTGAGTCGCATATATATTTTTTTTAGTTTTCCAGTGCATATAAAAGTTATGTTTACACCATACTGTAGTCTATTAACTGCAATAGCATTATATCTAAAAAAATATACATATCTTAATTAAAAAATACTTTCTTGATAAAAATGCCAACCATCATCTAAATCTTCAGTGAGTCATGCTTTTGCTGGTGTAAAAACAGCAATATCTGTGAAATGTAATAAAGTGAATTGCAATAAAACTTGGTATGCCTGTATACTTGTGTTTAAATCTACTGTCATACTTTTCTCCATATTCCATATATTTTCTGTTATTTCTCTCTTTATTTGCTTTTCTTCAATTGATAAAATATTATCATTTTATTCAATTCCTCCTCTATTAGCTTATTACCTATACATTCCTTTATTTTCTTCAAGATGACTCTGGAGATTGCGAAATAAATTCTTTATTTATTAGGTTTAACATCTTAGGTGTTTTTCTACATCCCCAAAAATAGAAGGACTTCAGAACACACTGATTTAATTTATACTCTATGGAAGATTGTATATTTTTTCAGATTCAGAAATATGTTTTGACTTCTATATTTTTTTTCTAAAAGACTATATAATTCTGTTCAATATCACATGATTCAAAATGCCTCCCTGTGGTAAATGTTTCTTGACTCGTTGACACAAGGATTGGGTTTTGATTGACACTGGCCAAAAATGTAAGCAGAAGTGATTGCATCTGATCTCCAAGCAGATACTTTAGAGCCATTGGCCAATTCTACCACGTCTCTTGTGTTCTGCCATGCAAACAGTATTGCCCAAATAGTGGTTACTTCTGCTGGTTAGATACTGAAATGAAGACAATACATAGAAAGGAACCAAAGCCAACCCAGAGCTATTAAAGCCAACATATAATATAAGAAAAAAAGTCGTGTTAATCCACTGAGACTTTGAAGACTGTTACTGCTGCTTATGGCTACTGACTTTGTGGACAATGGTGATAGATCAGGTCTCCAGAAATTAGTGTCACTTCAGAGTCAGTGTTTAGTAATTCCCCCCAAATCTGATTATTCCCCCCATTTCCAAGTGTTCAGTAGCCTATTAAGTGGTAAATGGCTGCAGGTTCCTTGAGGAAAGGCTAAGAAGGAGATCAATAGTATAATCTTTACGACAGCATAATATTTAATTTTTTCAAAGGGACCCATTCTCCCCTTCAAAGGATTCTAGGTCTGTGAACTGGCTTACATCTTGGAGTTGATTGAGGGTTTAAGGTTTTGGGGGATCCAAGTTAGACTTCTGTAGTAGGCTTATACCTATTCTACTTACACAGATTAACTGAGAATTTCATAAACTGCTCATCCATTTGTTTTCCAGGAACACCCTGATCAACTGGTCAACACTAATCATCACTGTGAGGCAGACTACTCTAATCACAGATTTGATTCTGCTATCCATTACAGTAACCACCCCATCTTGTCTTTGGTCATCATACTGGTTTCCTAGGTTTATTGCAACAAAATACCATAAACTCCATGGCTTAAAACAGGATTTATTCTCTCACAGACTGGAGACTGGAAGTATGAAGTCAAGGTGTTAAAAAATTTGAATCTTCTGGATTCTCTGAGGGAGAATCTATTCCATACATCTCTCCTAATGTCTGATGGTTACTGTCAATTATCGGCATTTGTTGGCTTACAGCCGCATCAATTAAATCTGTTTTCATCATGACACGGAATTCCCCATGTCTAAATTTCCCTCTTCTTTTAAGTATATCAGTCATATCTTAACTCAGAATAACCTTATCTTAACTTGATTGCATCTGAAAAGACCCTATTCCCAAATACTAGTAAAGTCACTTTCACGGGTACTAGGAGTTACAACTTCAACATAATATTTTAGATGACAGGATTCAACCCACAACAACAATTAAATACTGCTTCTCAGCCCGTATCATTCCAGAATTTCATAATTCTCATTGTATTTAGGGATTTCACTTCTATGTAGCAATCTCCACTGTAATTCCTGATCTACACTAAATAACCAGCACAAAGCTTATCAAGGATGCTGGGGATCCTCTTACAGATTTATCTCTCACCGCCAGGGTAGAAGGAACGTTCTCAGAACCATCTCAGGGTGCTGAAGACGTTAGATGATAAAGCCATCTTGACATTTTAATAACCCTAAGTATTTAGATACCTCCCTTTATAATATACCAGAGAACTTCTGGCATTTCAATTTCATTTACTTTGGATCACCTTTGGGTTCGTGTTTCATCCAAAACAGCCAAGTAAAATGTTAAAGCCATTTCAAACCTCTCAAGCTAAAATATAAATATGGAATTTTTGCTAAGTTAGGCACAAATGTGAGCTGAATTATGTCCCCCAAAATACATATGTTGTAGTTATAATCCCCTCTAAAAAGACAGAGTTAAGTGATATCGTAAGGATGGGCTCTTAATCTGTTAGTATTGGGATCTTTGCAAGAAAATGCAGAGACACTAGAGAGTTCTTTCTCTCTTTCTGTATGTGCATAGACAAAGGGCAGCATGAGGGCACAGCAAGAAGGTAGATATCTGCAAAGGAGGAAGAGATGTCTCACCAGAAATCTAACAGGCTGTCACCTGGTCTTGAACTTCAGTTTTCCAGAACTGTGAGAAAATACATTTCTGGGCTGTTGTTGTTTTTTGTTTTGTTTTGCTTTTTTGGCAGTCCATAGTATTTTGAAAGGTCAAACTGACTAATACAGGCCCATATCAATACATTTGGCCTGATTCAACTTTATGTTCCTTTCATCTTGACACCTTATCTTTAAGATGGATTCACACACATATTCCTCAGGTTTCTGACTCTATAAATTGACAAAAATCATGTAATTCTTTTGGTGTGTGTAGCAGGTCCTCATCTGTCACACTTTGTACTTGACCCTTTGGGGCCTGCTGGGACTTAGCTCTAGGTATGAGTGGAGAAGCGAAGAGGAGTGGCAGGGAGAGGTAACTGCCTCAGGATAGATCATTAAAAGTTCTTCAGACAAAGAAGTGTTCATCATCTCAGGCATGGGTGGAGGAGCTGATTCTACTGACAAAGAAGGCTCAATAGAATTTCAGAGTCCCTAGATGGATATATCCCCATGCCAGTATTTCAGGATCTCACTTTCTCAACCCATGCCTTCACTTGATTAATAGAGATGCCTCAAAATTGAGAGTTTAGTTTGCATCTTTTGGCCCGTGGCAGAGAGAGATGCTGGGTTTAGTTTGCAGAAACTTGGCCCCATGACTACAGAAGGTACGGAATTCTTTCAGGCCAGTCATAGAAACTGTCATATCTTTTACAAGGACACTGAGCAGAGAAGCAGGAAATTCAAATCCATGAGCTCATCATTTCCCGACTTTCTGCAGCACAGTTAAGAGCAACTCTCCGATTTCATCGCACTTCTTAGTCTGACTAAAATGTTCAAAGGCATCAAATACGTGGTCATCTAGAACCTTACCTTTTATAAGTACCGTATTTTCTGGCATATAGGACGATTTTTAACCCAGGAAAATCTTTTCAAAAGTCGGGAGTCGTCTTATATACGCTGGGTGTCGTCTTTTAGGGCAAATATATCCCAAACTCTATATTTTAACTGGAAAAGTTAGGGGTCATATTATACACCCAGTCGTCTTATATGCCGGAAAATATGGTATTTGATAAGGATTATCCAATGGTGATATGTTGTGTAGATCATGCCATTGACTACTAGTACCCTCGTTAGCACTTCCAGTAGACTGGAAGCCAATTAGAAGAACTGGTTCTTAAGATTCTATTCCTCTGGAATCACTCGTTATTGCACAATCTGTATTGGTTAGAGTTTAATTGGAGAAGCAGAACCACTAGAATCTATATGTATATTTATATCAGAGTTTCTCAGTAGTGGCATTATTGACATTTTGGACTGAATAAGTCTTTGTTGGGGGCTGGGGAGACTGTCCTGTACACCACAGTTTGTTTAGCAGCACCCATGACCTCTGCTCCCTACGGAATTTATGCTGGGTAGCATAAATTCTTCAAGCCCTGCCCCCCACCCGTTATAACAACCAAAAATGTCTCCAAACGTTGTCAAATTTCCCCTAAGGAGCAAATTTGACCCAAGTTGAGTACCACTGGTATCTCACCTATGTAGGCTATTTCTATATCTATACTTATGTCTATATCTGTATCTTTTTAAAGAGCGAATTGTTACATGGAATTGACCCTATGTGATTATGAGAGTGGGTGAAGGTTGTTTTCCCCCCATATGATGCGAGGGTGTCAAGTGCACAGGGAAGGCATTCCGGAATGGAAGATCCCAAGCAGACTGGAACCCCATAAGGAAAGGCTAAAATCTGTGTCAGTTCTTTATGCCACTATCCTTGGTGCTGAGAGAATTCAGCACAGGTGGAACTCTGTCACAGAACTGCAAACGCACTGTTGGCCTAGGAATTACAGAAGCTGAGGGAGAAGCAGGGGAAGATGGAGATCTTGCAGGCTCAGCTGCTGCTTCACAACAGTGAGGTAACTCAGCAAATCCGCAACCTGTGTGAGCTACAAAATGGCTTCCATTCCAGCCTCCAAATCTAACAAATTCTCTTAGAGCTGACCTTAACTGGAAAAAGGACCAATGAATTCTGACAAAGATAGTTCAGCCTAGGCAAAATGACATATTACAAAGGCATGACAAGATAGTTTTCTCAAAGTAGGATTTAAAATAAGCCCATACTCAAATGAAAATATCAGCCCAGCTGGGAGAAATTGCAGTTACAAAGACTAGCTACAAAAGAAATTACGAGCCTACATGGAACGAAATCATATTAAATATATAGGAAACTTCAAAACTCCACAAATGAATGGTATGTTGTGAGTGAACACAAATTGTTTTTCTTTGTTAATGAGATCAAACCGGGATTTGTCTGGCACAAATTTATGACCCCTTGTATATTCAAAATAATAAAAACCAAAGCAAAACCTTTAACAAAGATAGATTTAATGTTCATCAGAACAATCTGATCATTGTCCCGGGAAGATTATAGGTAACTGGCTGGGAATATTTTGTCAAGCAATCTATGATAACCAGCATTTAATGTGCCATAGAGATGTTTA
>PVJN01051762.1:0-14346 GCA_004026805.1 Lasiurus borealis
GGGGGGCGGGAGAACTGATCTTGAGAAGGAAGCAGGAGGGACTGAGCACAGGACGGGCTGGGCTGTGGCCGCA
This sequence comes from Lasiurus borealis, assembly GCA_004026805.1. Lineage (NCBI taxonomy): Eukaryota > Metazoa > Chordata > Mammalia > Chiroptera > Vespertilionidae > Lasiurus > Lasiurus borealis. The sequence goes on from PVJN01051762.1 coordinate 74, forward strand.
GGTCATGGGAGGTGGGGAAGCGACTCTGGGTCTGGGGTGACTGGGGACCGTGTCAGGGCAGAGAGACTCCTGCCGGGATTGTGAGTGCCGGTCAGGACAGCCTGGTGAGTGCCGGCGCAGGAGGAGACCCCGGGAGTAGCTGGGTGGCTGGCCGGGGGGGGGAGGGTAGGGGGGGTCTTGAACACCAGGAATTGCTGACCAAGACTCTGAAGTGGCTTATCCTGGGGGTTTTCAACTCCAGGAACCCCGGGGCTTTGAACAGCTGAATTCGTGGAGAAAACTCCAGCTGCCCCTCGAAAGCACAAGGCAAACGCTTCACTTGAAGGCACCCTCCCCTTCTCCTCTCCTGTTGGTGACTGACGGTCTCCCCTCTCGCCACTGACACCTCGCCCCAGGACAAACACTGCTTCCGCACAGAGTTAAGACAAATTTATTTAATAGGTCAGTATTACAAAGTGTTCGTGCTACGTGTGGGTGCCTCTAAAAGGGGGGGACTTCCAACCTCTGTCCTCCAGGGGCCTCGACCAGCGAGGTTAGGGGCTGTGGACGCTTGACCCGCAAGCTTCCGAGTGCTGAGCACGGAGCCCGGCTCCTCTCCGGCCTTCCCGTGAGCGGCGTGTGAACTGGCGTGGCAGGTGGGCCTCTGCAGGCATAGCCGTGGGCAGGCACACGCCACGAGAGAGCCGTCTCGGAGGCTTGGGGCCTGGCCAGGGCTCAGGCGTGTAGACCTCGTGGCCTTGCAGCCAGAGGTGCACAGAGCGGAGGGAGGAGAAGGAGCAGCGGCCCCCCCGTGGGTAGCTCAGAACAGGAGTGACTGGGAAGGGAGTGAGGGAGGGACAGAGAGAACGCGGCCACAAGCCACCAGGCCGAGGAGGGGACCAGGGCAGGTAGGGCCTGGGGGCCTGGGGCGGGCGCTCTCTCGGGCCAATCTGCCCCGGGGGCCGAGGGGGCGGCAGGCAGGTTCCCATGGGCCCAGGGAGGGCTCATCCCCTGCCCGGGCGCACCCTCCGCCGGGGGGCGGCAGACGGAACAACAGGGCTGATAAAAGGTACACAGAAGCACGGACATCTCCACTGCACGCCAGCAGGGCTGCGGCTCCGGGCGGAGGAGCCACAGGACCTGTGACAAAGCAAGGACCAGAGAAGACAGAGTCAGAGGCAAAGCCACCATCTGTGGGGGGAGGGGACAGGCTGGAGGGCAGGTGGGGGTGGAGCTGCTGGGGCCGGCCTGGCTGTGAGCCCAGTGGGCAGGGCTGGTCCCCAGAAGCGAGGCCGGGGTCTGAGCCTGTGCGGGCAGAGCATACAGGGGGCAGGCGGCTTGGTGTCCGACCTGGGTACGGAACCTGCTTCAGTGACATGAACAAGCCATGTCCCTCCTCCACACCCCAGCTCAGCTGTGATGATCCAGTGACAGCGCCAGGCACCACTTGTGAGGTGCCTGCAGGTGTGTGCCCCGCTGCTAAGGGGGCTGCCGGGAAATTACTGGCTCCCCAGGGAACGAGGGAGAGAGCAAGGGTCCCTCGGAGGGCAGCAGAGTCTGGGGGCGGGGAGGAAGGATGTCCCTCCTTTCTGACCGGGCGGCTCTGACTCGGGTGTCGGGCCCCACAGGTGCTCACCACGCGTGGCTCGTGCTACGGGTCTGGCAGTTGCTCAAGGACCAGGTCCTCGACACCGTCGACCTGCGGGGAGAAGGGACTCAGAGACGCAGCCCGGGTCTCCTCCACGCCCTGGAGCAGCAGGCAGGCGTCCCTCCCACCAACCTCCACCCCGGGATGCCCACCCAAAGGCTCCCCCCCTAGGGCCAAGGGGACTTCAGTTGGAGACCCTACAAGGTAGCCTGGCCATTCAGTTCTAACTTCTCTCTCATCGGGCCCTTTAAAAACCTGCAGTTGTAAGTTCCCTCCCTGTTTTTTTGGTTCCTTTTGCTCTTGGTGCGGACGGGCCAGGCCTGGGGGCAGGAGCAGGGCCCCGGAGGGGAGCGGGGTCCCGGGAGGGGTGCCCACTTGCCTCGATGTGGTACACGAGGCGCCAGAAGCCGGAGTCGGAGGAGCGGTACCGCCTGCCAGGGTAGAGCTGCCACATGTGGGGCAGCACGCTGGGGGGCAGCTGGCTGGGTCGCATGGCCTCCCCGCGGGAGACATCCCTCTGGCGCATGAGGACTTGCAGGCTGGTTTCCGTCTGGAGGGAAGACCGGACACGCCTGGAGGCGCCTCCCGGCACAGCTGGCCCCCCCGAGGCCAGGTACCAGGCTCGAGAACCCCCACCCCTCCAGCCCCTCGAGGTCCTCTCTCAGGCACCGGCTGGGCTGGGGTGGCCAGGATGCTCCCCGGTCAGACCCCAGCCAGGACCCCAGAGGCCCACTTCTTCCCGGCAAGCCTCGCGTTGCCAGGACAGGCCACGGGGCCTTGAGCGGCCTTCCTGTTGCATAGGCACTGGGCATTCTGGCTGAGGGTTGATCTATGGCTTGGTGGTTGAGGGTTGACCTATGAACCACAGGGTCATGGGTTTGTTTCCTGGTCAGGAAACATGCCCGGGTTTGCCGGCTCAATCCCCAATAAGAGGCGTGCAGAAGGCAGCCAATCCATGATCCTCATCATTGATGTTTCTAACTCCCTCTCCCTTCTTCTCTGAAATAAAAATATATCTAAAACACACACACACACACACACACACACACACACACACACAATCCTAGGCACTCTTTTTTGTTCAATGACTACTTTTCCAAAAATGGAAATAGCTTTTTAAACTTTTCTATTAAATAATTTAAAACTCACTGTTAAGAAGTAATTCAGCTCATCCTACAAGGTGTGAGTGTGGAAATCACTATTTTTTACTACTTATTGCATTCTTAGTGTGTAGACTTCCATGTCCTTCTGCCATTTTTAGTTTGCTTATCCGTATTTTGCATGCTGCTTTAAGTAAACTTTACATATTAAGAATACTGGGGTAAAAATGGTGGCAAAATGGAAGTGTCCCGAGCCTTATATCTGAGCAGACAAGAGAGAGCAGCTGAGGGTTGCACTGGGAGTGTTTGTTGGTGAGTTAAAGGACAGCAATACTCCAGACTGGATGGGGCTCCCCTGACCAGGCAGCCCCCACTGCTGCTGGGGTCCCTTCCGGAGCCACCAGCTTGGACGTGGAGACCACGCCATCTTTAAGGGGAAAATGAATGTTGTTGGAAGCCTGAAAATCTATAACTATGGTACCCACTGAATAGTTGTTAGCCCCAGAACACTGGTCCCCAATTGGCACAAACACTTTGATTCAGAGGAGCTCTACATTCCACACAGAAAGGTCATATTTTGCCTGGGATAAGGAGAGAGAGAAATACATAACCTGACACCCAGGAAGAAAGACCATGGGGAGACAAAGAAACAGCCCGCATATGAAAGAAAAGCAGCATCACCAGAAAAGAAAGTAAATGAAATGGAGGCAAGCAAACTGTCAGAGAAAGCATTTGGAGAAAAGGTCATAAGGTGGCTGAAAAGAATGGAAGACAATTCGACAATATGAGTAAGAACCAAGAGGAAATGAAGAACCCAGAAGAAATGAAAAATGACATCGCTGCTGTAAAGAACTCAATATAAAGCATCAAAAGTAGACTAGAAGAAGCAGAGGACATCACCAGTGAGCTAAAAGACCAGGTAGGAAAAAAATACCCAAGTAGAGCAGCTTCTAGAAAAAATGTTAAAAAGCAGGAGGAGAGCCTAAGGGAACTTTCGGACAATAGAAAACATGACTCATATATCTGCTGTCTACAAGAAACCCACCTCAGAAAAAAATAATAGGCTTTCAGAAGGAGAGGAAACTGAGCAAGGAATAGAAGACCTGTTTGAAGAAATGATAGAAAACTTCCCTGATATAGGGAAGAAAAAACCCACACAAATCCAAGAAGCTCACAGAGTCCCAAGCAAAATGAACCCCAATAGACCGATGCCAAGGCACATTATAATTAAATTGGCAAACACCAACAACAAAGTAAGAATCTTAAAAGCAACCAGAGAGAGACATAAAGTCAGGGACCCCCATCAGACTAGCGACTGATTTCTCAACAGAAATTCATCAGGCCAGAAGGGAATAGAATGAAATGTACAAAGTTATGCAGCCAAGACCAGTTTGGCTCAGTGGATAGAGTGTCGGCTTGCAAATTGAAAGGTCCCAGGTTCGATTCCGGTCGGGGGCATGTACCTTGCTTGCGGGCACATTTCCACTGTGGGGCGTGCAGGAAGTGGCTGATCGATGTCTCTCTCTCATCGATGTTTCTGACTTTCTATCTCTCTCCCTTCCTCTCTGTAAAAAATAAAAAAGTTATGCAAAGGAAGGGTCTGGATCCAAGAATACTGTACCCAGCAAAATTATCAATCAAAATTGAAGGTGAAATCAGGAGCTTCACAGACAAAAAAGGACTAAGGGAATTTATTACCACCAAACCAGCAATGCAAGAAATGCTAGAGAGTTTGCTATAAAAAAAAAAAAAAAGGAATATGAAGTGAAAAAGGAACACAGGGGTAAAGATTAAAAATAGCAACAAATAAGTACCTATCAATAATAACTTTAAGTGTAATGGATTAAATGCTCCAATCAAGAGACATAGGGTAACGGATTGGATAAGAAAACATGACCCATATATCTGCTGTCTACAAGAAACCCATCTCAGAAAAAAGATGCACACAGACCGAGTATAAAGGAATGGAAAATGATTTTTCAGGTGAATGGAAATGAAAAAAAAAAAAAAAGAAAGCTGGGGTAGCAATACTTCTATCTGACAAATTAGATCTCAAAGTGAAGGACATAGCAAGAGATAAAGAAGGCCACTTCAGAATACTAAAGGGAGCATATCAACCAAAGGACTTGTATGCATGCACATAATCATAACCAATGAACACAGACACTGGAGGGGTTGGAGTATGCCTGGGAAGGGAAGGGTGGCAATGGGGAGATATGTATACATGTAACACAATAAATAAAAAAAAGAATACTAAAGGGAGCAATCCAATAAGAAGAAATAACTCTGGTAAACATATACACACAAGAGCACCCAAATACATTATAAACTCCTAGAGGATATCAAAGGAGAGATTGACAGCAGTACAATCATAGTAGGAGACTTGAATGCCCCACTATCACCATTGGACAAATCCTCTAAACAAAAAAATCAGCAAAGAAACATCAATCCTAAATGACTCACTAGACCAGATGGAATTGACATCTTCAGAACATTTCACCCCAAAGCCACAGAATATACATTTTTCTCAAGTTCACAGGGGTCATTTTCAAAGATAGACCATATGTTGAGTCAAATTCAGGAAGACAGAAATCATATCAACATCTTCTCAGATCATAGTGGCATAAAACTAGAGATCAGCTACAATAAAAACAATCCAAAGAAAGCAAACACATGGAGACTAAACAGCATGTTATTAAACAATGACTGCATAACCAGAGATTAAGGGAGAAATAAAAAGCATCATGGCAACAAATCACAATGAAAACAGAACAATCCAAAGTCTATGGGACACAGTGAAAGCAGTCCTGAGATGGAAGTTCATAGCTCTACAAGCCCACTTCAAAATACAAGAAACAATGGTAATAAATTACCTAACCCTAAAACTCAAAGAGCTAGAAAGAGAGCAACAAGAAAAGCCCAGTGTAAGCAGAAGGAAGGAAATAGTAAATATCAGAGCAGAGATAAACAACATAGGGACCAAAGAAACAATACAAAAGACCAACAAAACCAAGAGCTGGTTCTTTGAAAGGATAAACAAGATTGATGAACCTCTAGCTAGGCTCATCAAGAAGCAAAGAGAGAGGATCCAAATAAACAAAATCAGAAATGAAAGTGGTAAAATAATAATAGACCTCATCCAAATACAAAGGATTGGTTAAAAATACTATGAGCAACTCTATCCCAACAAACTGGACAACCTGGAGGAAATGGACATATTCTTAGAAAAATATAACCTTCCAAAACTCAATCAGGAAGAATCAAAACATCTCAATAGGCCAATAACTATAGAAGACATTGAAGCAGTCATCAAAAAGCTTCCAGCAAACAAAAGCCCGGGGCCAGAGGGCTACACAGGGGAGTTTTACCAAACATTCACAGAAGAATTAAAACCTATCATCCTCAGACTATTCCAAAAAATTCAAGAATAAGGAACACTTACAAGCTCCTTCTATGAAGCCAGCATCACCCTAATACCAAAACCAGATAAGGACAACACAATGAAAGAGAATTACAAGCCAATATCCCTCATGAACATAGATGCCAAAATCCTCAACAAAATTCTAGCAAATTGGATCCAGCAGTACATCAGCAAGATCATACACCCTGACCAAGTAGGATTTATCCCAGGAATGCAAGGATGGTACAATATCTGCACATCAATAAACATGATACATCACATAAACAAATTGAGAGATAAAAATCACATAATCCTATCAATTGATGCAGAAAAAACATTTGACAAAATCCAACACCCTTTCTTGATAAAAATTCTCAACAAGATGGGAATAGAAGGATCATACCTCAACATAATAAAAGCCATATATGATAAATCCTCAGCTAACATCATACTTCAATGGGCAAAAACTAAAACCATTTCTCCTAAGAACAGGAACAAGACAGAGATGCCCACTCTCACCACTCCTGTTCGACATAATATTGGAAGTATTAGCCATTGCAATTAGCCAAGAATAAGAAATAAAAGACATCCAAAATGGGAAGGAAGAAGTAAAGCTGTCCTTATTTGCAGATGATATGATACTGTACATAAAAAACCAAAAGACTCCATCAAAAACTAATGGACTTAATAAATGAATTCAGCAATGTAGCAGGATACAAAATTAATGCCAAGAAATCTATGGCATTTCTATACACAATAATGAACTTACAGAAAGAGAGACTAACAAAGCAATCCCATTTACCATCACATCAAAAAAATTAAGATACCTAGGAATAAACTTAACTAAGGAGGTAGAAGACCTATATGCGGAAAACTACAGGACATTGAAAAAAAAGATAGAGGAAGACATACACAGATGGAAGAGCATACCATGCTCATGAATTGGGAGAATCAACATCATTAAAATGTCCATACCCTCCAAAGTAATCTATAGATTCAATGCACTCCCATTAAAACACGAAGGGCATATTTCACAGACCTAGAAAGAACTTTCCACAGATTCATCTGGAACAAAAAAACCCCCAAAAAACAAAAGACTCCAACCAGCCACAGCAATTCTGAGAAAGAAGAAGAAAGTAGGTGGGATCTCAATACCAGATTTCAAGGTATATTACAAAGCCACTGTTCTCAAAACAGTCTGGTACTGGTACAAGAGCAGATATATGAATCAATGGAATAGAATCCAGAATCCAGATATCGACCCAAACCACTGTACTCAATATTTGACAAAGGAGGCATGAACATACAATAGAGTCAAGATAGTCTCTTCAATAAATGATGTTGAGAAAATTGGACAGATACATGCAAAAAAATGAAACTAGACCATCAACTTATGCCATACACAAAAATAAACTCAAAATGGATACAGGACTTAAACATAAGACAGGAAACCATAAAAATACTAGAGGAATCCACAGACAGCAAAATCTCAGACATACGTTGGAACTTCTTCACTGATATTGCTCCTAGGAAACTAAAGGGAAAACAAACAAATGGGACTACATCAAAATAAAAAGCTTTTGTTTGCATAGCAAAAGAAACGATCAACAAAATAAGAAAGCCCATTGTATGGGAGAACATATTTGCAAATGTTATCACTGATAAAGGTTTAATCTCCAACATCTACGGGCAATTTATTCAACTTAATAAAAGGAAGATAAATGATCCAATTAAAAAAAAAAGAAATGGGCAACAGACCTAAATAGGATCTTTTCAAAAGAAGAAGGAAGGTCAAGAGACACATGAAAACATGCTCAAAATCACTAATTATGGGAGAGATGCAAATCAAAATGACAATGCAATACCATCTAACACCTGTCAGAATGGCAATCATCAACAAATCAACAAATGACAAGTGTTGGCGAGGATGCAGAGAAAAAGGAACCCTCATGCACTGCTGGTGGGAATGCAGACTAGTGCAGCCACTGTGGAGAACAGTATGGAGTTTCCTCAAAAAATTAAAAATGGAACTCACATTTGACCCAGTAATCCCATTCCTAAGAATATATCCTAAGAAACTGGAAACACCAATCAGGAAGGATATATGTACCCCTATATTGATAGTACCACAATTTACAATAACTAAGATTTGGAATAGCCTAGGTGCCAGTCAGCAGAAGAGTGGATTAGGAAAGTATGGTACATCTACACAATGGAATACTATGCTGCCATAAAAAAGAAGGAATTCTTACCATTTGCAGCAACCTGGATGGAACTGGAAAGCATTGTGTTAAGTGAAATAAGCTAGTCAATGAAAGAAAACTACCACATGATCTCACTCATTTATAAATAATAAAGAACATTATAAACTGATGAACAAAAAGATACAGAGGCAATAAAGTATCAAATAGACTGTCAAATTGCAGTGGGAAAGTTTGGGAGAGGAGGGGTAGATAAGAGATCAAGTGAAGGACTTGTATGCATGCATATAAGCATAACCAATGGACTCAAGACACTGGGGGGTGAGGGCATGGATAGGAGTGGGGGATAGCAATGGGAAGATATGTATACATGTAATACATTAATTTAAAAAAATTTAAAAAGAAATACTAAAAAAAAAGAATACTGGGGTCCCATTCTTTGGCCAACCTATTAGCAAAACCTGACCCACAGTTTGCTTATGGGTTGTTTTGTGCAGAATTTACAACGATTATGCAAAAAAAAAAAATCTGCTTTGTGGTATTAGTGCCATGTTGAAGATTTTCCCCAGCTAGAGATTTTAAAAGATAATTCACTTAAATGTTCTTCAAACACTGGGATTTTAAAAAGTAAATATTTAGCTTGATTTTTTTAAGGTATGTATATTTTGAACATTTAAATGACACTAAAGATGCAAATTTAGATGGCGGTCAAGAGCCTGAAGTGCCAATCCCTTTACCTAACTAGCAAGCAGGGCAAATTTGCATGTTCATGCCTCAGTTTCCTCCTCTGTAACGTGGGGATGCTGTCAGGATCCATATCTTTTTGCTGTTTGCTATAATCTCTATATATAAAAGCCTAAGTGATCAACTGGTGGCAATGACATGCACTGACCACCAGGGGGCAGACACTCAACACAGGAGCTGCCCCTAGTGGTCAGTGTGCTCCCAGAGCGAGAGCACCACTCAGCTGACCAAGATGAGCAGGTAAGAATGGCCACCTGTCGCTCTACACACTACTATACCCTCAGGGGACGCTGGATGCAGGTTTCAACTCGATCCCCGATCCCCGCAGGCCACACTGAAGGACACTACTGGTGCAGGAACCCGTGCCCTGGGCCTCCAGTATTACACACGTGGCCCAGTATTGTACATTTGAAGTTTGCTTTTATACATCCACTTCAGTTTACAGACGGAAGGAGTCTGGGCATTTTTTCAGCTAAGTTTCTTTGAGAAAACACATACTCTGGTGGGAAGTGTTGTAAGAGAGAGAGATTTCTTTTGCTGGTTAATCCTCATCGGGGGGACATGTTTTCCAGAGTGGAAGAGAGAGGGGGACAGGCTGGAGGTGGGGGGCAGACACATGGATTGGTTCCTCCCACACACACACCCTGATGCCCCAGCCCAGGTACCCTCCGCTGACCAGGCCTTGAACCTGAGACCCTTTGGTGGGCAGACTAGCCCTCTACTCCCCCGTTGCCACACCGGCCAGGGTCAGAGAGATATTTCTTTAAGAAACGCTAGCATTAGCTGAAGCTCCATCTTAAGTCATCAGCATAAAACAGAGGTTCAGAGCTGACCTTGATACCCCCATCCTCTCTGCACACTACCTTCGTGGGGTTTGCTTTCCCCCCCACGCACAAAGGAGGAGACAAATATCCCAAACTCTAGGGCAGGGGTTCCCTAACTTGGCTGACCCTATCTGTTGAGGGGTCCCTTTAAAACACAGATTTCTGGGGCTCCCTGGGGAGACGCCAAGGATGGACCAGGTGTGCGAATCGCTTGGGAGCAGCGGTTTTCCACCTTCTCCACCTCGCGGCCCCCAGGCTGCTCACTGAAACTGTGCAGCGCGCTGAACAAGACAGTTTGCCCACCTGACGCCCCCTCCCAACCCTCTCCCCCCCCCCCCAAAAAAAAGATGAAGGCACAATCTTGGTTCTTTCGCACTGACGGCTGTTGTTGGGTTGGCTGTGGTCCCCTTTTGGCAGCCTGAGGCCGGGAGCTCCGTGCCCCCAGCACACGGTCAGGGTGCGCGCGCGGCAACGGGTCCTGGCACACAGCGTGTGCCGCGGCACCCCGTCTGCAAACCGCCGCTGCAGAGATGTCATGCCCGCCTCACAGGTTGGCACTCGGACACCCAGAACATTTCCTCTTTCCCTTGAGGTCACAATCACACACTTCAGAGGCGCGGGGCCCCCATCCCCTGGCCAGCAGCACCCCGTTTCCCACGCCCTTCTCTGGCCGGGAGAGCACCTCGGCCCGAGAGCGAGCGCGCAGCTCAAACTGGTTCCACCTGGGAGCCCTCAGGTGCCGGGCAGCCGGGTCTCTCAGTCCCGCCTCCACGCCCCGCTGCACCGAGGTCCTCCGGGGGGTGGGGTGGGGGGCTGGGAATCACCTGGGGCGTCCCAGGCCCCCAGCGCCTGGCCGGGGTGCGGTTGGGGGTGCTGACACCCCAAGCGGCCTTACCTCTATGATGATGGGCACCCAGGTGCGATCCTTCTCGTCCACGTACACGTTGGGCCGCCAGATCCACAGGCGGTCGGGGTGCAGGCTCCTGCACACGGTGAACGGGCACTCGCTCGTGGCACCTCCCTGGCTCGAGGCACCGCCGCGGCTCATGGCACCTCCGCGGCCTAGAGAGCAGGAGCAGGAGCAGGAGCAGGAGCAGGAGCAGGAGCAGGAGCCGCAGCCTCGCCAAGCCTCTTGCTTGTGGACTGGACGCGCGGCCACGGCTTTATAGCGGGGTGGGCTCGGGCGCCCCCCAGCGGCGGGGCGGGGGGCGGGAGGCGGGAGGCGGGAGGCGTGCCGGGCACCGGACAGTTAAAAGCAGAGCACGCAGGGCGGGGCGCCGGGGTGCAGGCACCAGGGGGGCGCAGGGAGGAGTCATGAGCGCTGCGCCCAGGCCTGACTTGCGCAATGGGGACCCCAGCAGCATCCAGGGGCACAGAGCGAGCTCCCGGACCCACCCAGGACTTCCGCAGGCCCCCCAGCAGCCAGCCTCGCCGCCCTCTGTACCCACCCTCCCTGATGGCACCGTACCCCGGCCTGTGGGACCCCACTGTCTGAGTCAGCAGCTGTGTGTGGTCTGTCAAGCCACACCCCAGACTGGGACTCCCAGCCTCTGCTTGGAACTCCTAGTCCAAACCAGCCCCCCCAGAGCCTGCGCCTCGCCCCACCCCCCAATCTCCACCACCTCTTTGGGGATCACAGGACATCACCTCCGGCCTGCGGGTGTGGGCGTCACCTCCATTTCCTTAGCAAAGTGCTCATCAACCCCAAGCCCCTCAAGCCCCCTCCCGCCCAGGGCATGCCTCTTCCACCCGCGGCTGGGGTCACCCCAGAGTCCTTGGGGAACCTGTGGTGAGGAAACATGGCCTTCTCTCCACAGGCTTTGAATTTATGAGTGAAAACATTGCACCAGCCCTTCAAAGGCCAGCCTCCTCTGCGCCCCCAGACCAGCAGTTTGAAAAGTCCTGGGGTTACTTGGTTTGAAGAGTCCTGGGGTTACTTGACCACGGCTGTCTCCCTGTGAATTACGGCAAACAAGCAAACAATGTTCCTTCCTCAGGCAGTGACGCGCTCGTTAAGGCAATTAAGCAAAGAAAGAACAAGGAGAACTTTGCAAAACCAGCTCCAGCCTCATCCCGCCCACACGGGCCCTGGGAGCTGTTTGTGCCTCAACTTCCAGCTCTTTCCTGTCACCCCGAGACAGCGGGAAAAGACCCCGAGGTCTCTTGAAAAGGAGCGAAGAGCTGGTCTCGGACAGCAGAGGCAGGTCCCGGCTCCCCGCCTGCCCAGACCGTCCAGTTCCCCCCAAGGCTCTGCGTGGCCCCCGGTGATGGAGATGTACTTGCATTTAGAGGCAAACAAGTAAACCCTGGAGTGGGGGGAGGAGACACCAGCCCAGCAGAGCCAGGGGCGTTGGTGCTTAATAACATTCACCTTTGTGGCTTCCACGCTGCTTTCCTTGTTGATGGTTCTTAACTCCAGACCCAGAGAGCCAGTGGGTAAGGCTCTCTGTCCCCACAAGCCTCAGCCCCGAGCTCTGAGAACCTCTGAGAACAGAAGGACCACGGCCAGCTTAAACAGCACGGCTGGGGTGGCCTCGGGTGACAAGGCACGGGGGCACCCAGGAGCCATGGGGCCACTGACCCAGCCGCATCCGTGGCTTTGGGACCCCAGCATCTGCACCCGTCCTGCTTTTCTAAAGAGGCGCAGAGGGACACATAATGGACAAGAACCCGGCCCGTTCGGCAGGCCACACTCCCGAATGTTCTGGAATGTGACCCCCCCGCCTTTGGGAGAACAATATTCCCTGCAGGTTCACACGAGAGCAAGAGAATGCGTTGTTTTGTTGTTTTTAAACTCTCATTATTTTACATATTTTATTGATTTTTTAGGGAGAGGAAGGGAGAGGGATAGAGAGTTAGAAACATCGATGAGAAACATCAATTAGCCGCCTCCTGCACGCCCCCTACTGGGGATGTGCCTGCAACCAGGATACATGCCCTTGACCGGAATAGAACCCGGGACCTTTCAGTCCGCAGGCCAACACTCTATCCACTCATCTGCTAAGTGGGGCACTTAGGCTGTTTTCAAATCTTAGCTATCATAAATTGTGCTGTTATGAACATGGGGGTGCATGTGTCCTTTCTGGGTACTATTTCTGGTTTCTTAGGATATAGTTCTAGAAGTGGGATTACCAGGTCAAATGGGAGTTCCATTTTTAGTTTTTTGAGGAAACTCCATACTGCCTTCCACAGTGGCTGCACCAGTCTGCATTCCCACCAGCAGTGCACAGGGTTCCTTTTTCTTTGCATCCTCACCAGCACTTCTGTGTTGATTTGTTGATGATAGCCATTCTGACAGGTGTGAGATGGTATCTCATTTTTTTTATTTGCATCTCTTAGATGATTAGTGACTTTGAGCATGTTTTCATGTGTATCTGGGCTTTCTGAATGTCCTCTTTTGAAAAGTGTCTATTTAGATCCTTTGCCCATTTTTTTTTATTGGATCATTTATCTTCCTTTTGTTAATTTGTATGAGTTTTCTGTAAAGTTTGGAGATTAAACCCTTATCAGACATATCATTGGCGAATATGTTCTCCTATGCAGTGGGCTTTCTTGTTGTTTTGTTGATGGTTCCTTTTGCTGTGCAGAAGCTTTTTATTTTTATATAGTCCTATTTGTTTATTTTCTCCTTAGTCTCCATTGCCCTAGGAGCTGTGACTGTAAAGATATTGCTATGACATATGTCTGCTATTTTGCTGCCTAAGGAGTCTTGTAGGATTTTTATGGTTTCCCATCTGACATTTAAGTCCTTTAACCATTTAGAGTTTGTTTCTGTGTATATATTTTTAAAAACATTTTTTATTGATTTTTTACAAAGAGGAAGGGAAAGAGATAGAAAATTAGAAACATCAATCAGCTGCCTCCTGCACGCCCCCCCACTGGGGATGCACCCGCAACCAAGGCACATACCCTTGACTGGAATTAAACCTGGGACCTTTCAGTCCGCAGGCCGACACTCTACCACTGAGCCAAACTGGTTTTGGCAATGTTTCTGTGTATATTGTAAGTTGGTGATCTAGTTTCATTTTTTTGTATGTATCTGACCAATTTTCCCAACTCCATTTGTGAAAGAGGCTGTTTTGACTCCATTGTATGCTCTTGCCTCCTTTGTCGAATATTAATTGAGTATGATGGCTTGGGTCAATTTCTGGGTCCTCTATTGTGTTCCATTGGTCTACATGTCTGTTCTGGTGCCAGTACCAGGCAGTTTTGAGAACCATGGCTTGGTAATATAGTTTGATGTCTGGTATTGTGATCCCTCCAACTTCGTTCTTCTTTCTCAGGACAGCTGTGGCTATTCGGGGTCTTATTTTATTCCAGATGAATTTTTGGAGAGTTTGTTCTAGATCTTTGAAATATGCCATTGATATTTTAATG
>PVJN01051763.1:0-14346 GCA_004026805.1 Lasiurus borealis
CAAACCAGGCAGGCAAGTAGTGAGTTTGACCCTGCAAGCCCTCTTCTTTTAGGCTTGTCCTCTGTATTCAGAACCCTAAATGACTGATAGGCAGAAACAGTGGTGATGAGTCACAATAGGCCAGTCCACCCAACCACAAACAGAAGAGCAGCATCAAACTGCTCAGGACAGGTCTAGAGGCCAGAGGAGACGGTGTCCTCAGTGCACATAGCTAAGAATAAAGATACACATGTGAAAAGAAAAAAAAAAAAAAAAAAGATTCAAATTCTAATATCCCCTGGAAACCCACATATAGACTAAAAAAGGCAACGTTTCAGAGAACTGCCAGACCCCAAAATAGAACACAAGAGCCCCCAGATCCATTCACCTCCTCCACATTTTTATCAAACAAAATTACATAAGCCATGGCAAGCTAAACAAAAACAAAATTTTAAAGGAAAAAGAACTATACAAAGAATTAATTCTTCCTTTTCCTGTACATTATTTCTCCATCAAAGCAAACATAATGCAATTTAGTTATACCAGTGCATTTCCTCCTAAAGTAAAAGCATTTATTTTACAGAGGTAGATCAACATAAAAGTCATTGCATTTTTAATGAAACTGAAATGATAGAGATATGCACAAAAAGACACACTTGAATTCCAGGTACACTCTAATATGTGTGCCAGCAATCCAGCTTCCGGGACATGGAGACCAGGATGTTCCCATGGCCCTCTACTCCCTACTGTGTCCTTCTGCCTATATTTAGGCAGCAGGGCCTATGCATATCAGAGACCTGCTTATGGGAAAAATGCTAATAACTTTTCCCTAACCCTTGTTTTGTCCTGAGTCTGAAATAAGAATCCTAAATCTAAAAACATCATTGACATGTACTGTAGCACATTAGTTTTCAAATGCAATCCTAATATTCTAATCAAAGTGAAGAAAATGTGCATGTTCCTATTAATGAAATGGTAAAAGTTGGGAACTGGGAAGAGCTATGGGGCCAAGGAGCAAGCCATCAACAGCACTTGATTACCAGATGCCAAGGGAGAGTGCCAGAGGAAGAGGGAAAAGATTTCTCCCAGAGAAGGAAAAGAGGGAGAAAACGGGAACTATCTGTAACACTTTCAACAATAAAAAATATATTTTTTAAAAAAATGAAAGGAAAGATTTCTCCCAGGAAAGTGATTAAATCTATCACAGGAATGATTTTTATGCCAGGCCCCCTGCAATGATTTCTCACTCTCTAACTTCCAGGAATCCCTACCAGCTACAAATACTTGATCAAGCTTTACATTTTCAGTGTTGACTGCAAAAACAAAAGGCATGATGTTTTTCACACTCTGCACACCTCTAGTTCTGATAAACCCCTGAAGAGGACTACCTGTATCCTATCCCCCCACTGAGAATCTCTGAAACAGAAAAACCAAAGGAGTCACAGAAGACAAAATTGGTGTTCCTTTAAGAAACTGTGTAGGACACCCCTCCCACCCTGTTGACCTACAAATGAGGATATTTTCTCAACCTCTAAATTTTATCCATATTTCTATACTTTACTTTAATGTAAGTTTATGATAATGCATCTCAAATGACCTGCAGAATAAAACATAAGAGGAAGGGAGGGAAGGAGGGAGGGAAAATTACAGCATGCAGGCTAACAACCAGAGTAACAGAAAAACCATCATGACAACCAACACACTAGATACAAGTCCAGTAGTCGCCCCTTTCCACGGTTTTTAGTCAATTACTGTCCAAATATATTCAATGGAAAATTCCAGAAATAAACAATTTGTTAAGTGCCACACACATTTTCAATTGTGTGCCATTCTGAGTAGTATGATGAAATGTCATACCATCCTGCTCTATCCCACCCAGGATGTGAATTATCCCTTTGTCCATGTATCCATCTTGCACGCACTACCCACCCTTTAGTTACTTAGTAGTCATCTTGGTTCTCAGATCAACTGTTATGGTATTACAGTGCCTGTGCTCAAGGAGCCCTTATTTCACTTAAAAACGGTCCCAACACACAAGAGCAGTGATGCTGGCCCGTCAGATATTCACCACCAGTAAATCAGTGTCTCATACACTTGCCTGTGTACAATAAAGCCTACTCTTCCAATCTACTTTTCAGCATCTCAATCTTAAACAAAACCAAATAGTAAAGGATCATCATACATTCAAGATAAAAGACTATCTAAAACAAATGAACTAAATAAAGAAATGAGAGGAGCAGAAAAATACAAAGTGGAAATGCATGGGGTTGCCGTGACCGGTTTGGCTCAGTGGATAGAGCTTCGGCCTGAGGACTGAAAGATCCCGGGTTCGATTCCAGTCAAGGGCATGTATCTTGGTTGCGGACACATCCCCAGTAGAGGGTGTGTAGGAGGCAGCTAATCGATGTTTCACTCTCATCGGTATTTCTAACTCTATTCCTATCTCCCTTCCTCTCTCTGTAAAAAATCAATAAAATATATATATTTTTTTAAATGCATAGGATTTGGGGGAGGTGGTCCAGGGTTTAACACTTTTCTATGCCTAGGTAGATAAAAATTAGAAACTTCCTGGGGCTCTTATGGAAAGGGAGATAAACTGTGGAAAATGTCGCCTGAGCACATAATGGACACTAGATGTCTACCAAATGTTTGTTTACTGCCCTTCTTGCAATCTCTTTTCCAACTCAATAACCCACACTGAGTCTTACATCTTCCACTTCTCAAATAGGACAATGTCTTTTATCTACTCCAACTTCTATTTTTTTACTTTATTTTGGCTTCAAATCACCTATTCTAACACCCAAGTAGAGGCTCAACCAGTCCTACTACCACCTGATTGTTCTGTCTTCCAAAGCAGAATTATTGGAGTACAGAGCCACCTACAGGACATATATTCTATTTCCACCCACAATGGGTATCCCTGCTAACTATGGCCCAGACACTTCTTTCTTTTTATTTCTCTGCTTTTTTAATTTATTTTTAATTAAAGTTGACTTATAATATTGTATTAGTTTCAGGTGTGCAACATAGTGATTACACATTTACATACCTTATGAAATGGTCACCATGATAATTCCAGTAACCATCTGACACCACACATAGTTACTGCAGTATTACTGGCTGTATGCCCTGTGATGAACATTACATTACTGTGACTTATTCTATAACTGGAAATTTGTACTTCTTAGTTCCCTTCACTTTTTCACCCATTCCCCTAACCCCTGGAATGCCTACACTTAATTCTTTCCCCTCCCCCATTTTTTTCTTTCTTTATCGATTAAGGTATTACATGTTGTGTCCTTATCTTCCCATTGATCCCCAATCCCCCACTCATGCCCTCACCCCACTGGTGTCTGTATCCATTGGTTAGGGTTATATGCATGCATACAAGTCCTTTGGTTGATCTCTTCCCTTTACCCCCACCTGCCCCTACCTTCCCTCTGAGGTTTAATGGTCTGATCAATGCTTCTCTGTCTCTGGGTCTGTTTTTGTTCATCAGTTTATATTGTTCATTATATTGCACATATAATGAACAATAATATGATATTTATCTTTCTCTGACTGGCTTATTTCACTTAGCATAGTGCTCTCCAGGTCCATCCATGTCTTTTTTACAGCAGCGTAGTATTCCATTGTATAGATGAGCCACAGTTTTTTAATCCACTCATCTGCTGATGGGCACTTGGGCTGTTTCCAAATCCTAGCTATGCTAAATGTGCTGCTATGAGCATAGGGGCAGATATATCCTTTGATTGGTGTTTCTTGGGATATATTCCTAGCAATGGGATCACTGAGTCAAAAGGGAGTTCCATTTTTAGTTTTTTGCAGAAACTCCATGCTGTTTTCCAAAGTGGCTGCACCAGTCTGCATTCCAACCAGCAAAGACACTTCTTATATAACTAGAGGCCTGGTTTGTGCACTCTGGGAGGGAAGAGTGGTCCCTCAGCCTGGATTGCGAGAGGGTGTAGGCCAGACTAAGGGATCCCACCAGTAGGATCAGGCCGGGAGGGACACAGGAGGGGTCCAGGGCATGACCGGCCCATCTCGCTCAGTCCAATCGGACAGAGTCAAGCAGCAAGATAACCTACCTGTTGGAGCATCTGCCCCCTGGTGGTCAATGCATGTTATAGTGAGCAGTTGAGTTGCCTTAGCATATCATTAGCATATTGTGCTTTTTTTTTTTAATATATTTTATTGATTTTTTACAGAGAGGAAGGGAGAGAGATAGAAAGTCAGAAACATCGATGAGAGAGAGACATCAATCAGCCGCCTACTGCACGCCCCACAGTGGAGATGTGCCCGCAAGCAAGGTACATGCCCCTGACCGGAATCGAACCTGGGACCTTTCAGTCCGCAAGCCGATGCTCTATCCACTGAGCCAAACCAGTC
The DNA here is from genome assembly GCA_004026805.1 of Lasiurus borealis. NCBI lineage: Eukaryota > Metazoa > Chordata > Mammalia > Chiroptera > Vespertilionidae > Lasiurus > Lasiurus borealis. The sequence goes on from PVJN01051763.1 coordinate 4,369, forward strand.
TTGGCAGCATATTATGCTTTAATTTGTTTGGTTGGTCTGCTGTTCAGTCTATTTGCATATTACTCTTTTATTATATAGGATTACTATATATAAATCATTGAGATTTGTCTGCAAAATTTTTAAAACTACTCAGAGATTTTACCAGCAACTGACTTATTTTAAAATAAATATTACCCCAGGGAAAACCAAGATGGCAGTATAGGCGAACATCTAAACTGTTGCCTCACACAACAATTTCAAAACTACAACTAAAAGACAGAACGGACCCCATCCAGAACCAAAGGAAAGCTGGTTGAGTGGAAATTTTACAACTAGAAGAAAAAAGAGGGGCTCACAGAGACTCAGAGGAGCTGCAAAAAAGCTGAGGTACGGAGATGTATGCGTAAAGAAGACAGGTGGCGGAGAACCTGGCTGGCTTCCTCTAGCAGGAGGGAGATGGACACTCCCAACTGCACTGAACCCCAGTTCCGACTTCATTGAACCCCAGTTCCAGGCAAAACTCACGGGGGAATCTGAACTGTCATGAAAAGGGAGGAGAGCATAGAAACTTAGGGGATCTGCGAAAGGCAGAGGTCTGGATGCTCACGTGCATGTGCGCACAGAGAGGCTGCAGCAATTACCCAGGGGCACTGAGACCCAGGAGCTGGCGTATAGCAGAGGACTGAAAGGAAGCCAAGGCTGACTGCTCAGCCCTGAGACTCTGCCACATCCAAGCCCAGCACAGAGGCTGTTGAAATCTTGCAAGTCTTAAGGCTAAGACAGCACAGAAGTTCTCCAGGCACAGACACAGCTAATTCTCACAATCAATTGGCTTGGAGGTCAATTCCCTCCATGATACCAACAACAATCAAGACTTAACTACAAGACTGTACACACAGTCCACAAAAGGGTGCACCAAGAATATCCACCTCAGGTAACTGGGGAGGCGGAGCTACTGGGCCATATAGGACACCTAGCACACAAAGCTATTCTATCAACTCTGGAAAGCAGTGAAAATGCAGAGACAAAGGAACAGATCACAAATGAAAGAAATGAAGGAAAACAAATGACTGGATATAGAGTTCAAAACCATGGTTATAAAGTTTTTTAAGAATTTCTTAGAAAAGATGAATAAATTTAGCGAGACCCAAGAGGAGAGGAAAAAGGACCAACTAGAAATTAAATATACCCTGACTGAAATAAAAAATATTATACAGAGACCTAACAGCAGACTAGAGGAATGCAAGAATCAAGTCAAAGATTTGAAACACAAAGAAGCAGAAAACACTCAACTGGAAAAGAAAAAAGAAAAAAGAATCCAAAAATGTGAATATAGTCTAAGGAGCCTTTGGGACAACTTCAAGCGTACCAACATCAGAATTATGGGGGTGCCAGAAGGAGAGAGAGAACAAGATACTGAAAACCTATTTGAAGAAATAATAACTGAAAACTTCCCCCACCTGGTAAAAGAATTAGAGTTTTTCCGAGACCAGTTTGGCTCAGTGGATAGAGCGTCAGTTTTTGGACTGAAAGGTCCCAGGTTCGTCAGGGGCATGTACCTTGCTTGCGGGCACATCTTCCACTGTGGGACGTGCAGGAGGCGGCTGATCGATGTCTCTCTCTCTCATTGATGTTTCTGACTTTCTATCTCTCTCCCTTCCTCTCTGTAAAAAATCAATAAAATATATTAAAAAAAAAAAAAGAATTAGACTTACAAGTCCAGGAAATGCACAGAACCCCAAACAAAAGGAATCCAAAGAGGACCACACCAAGACACAACGTAATTAAAATGCCAAGAGCAAAAGACAAAGAGAGAATATTAAAAGCAGCAAGAGAAAAATAGTTCATTACCTACAAGGGAACACTCATACGACTGTCAGCTGATTTCTCACTGAAACGATGCAGACCAGACAGGAGTGGCAAGAAATATTCATAGTGATGAATAGCAAGAACCTACAACCAAGATTACTCGACCCAGCAAAGCTATTATTCAGAATTGAAGGGCAGATAAAGAGCTTCGCAGATAAGGAAAAACTAAAGGAGCTCATCAGTACCAAACCAGTATTATATGAAATGCTGAAAGATATTCTTTAAGAAGAGGAAAAAGAAGAAAAAGATAAAGATAAAAATTATGAACAACAAATACATATCTATCAACAAGTGAATCTAAAAATCAAGTGATTAAAAAATCTGATGAACAGGATAAACTGGTGAATATAATAGAATCAGGGACATAGAAAGGGAGTAGATTGATAATTCACAGGGGGAAAGAGGTGAGGTGGGGTGCAGAGAGAGACTAGATAAAAAATCATACACCAATGGATGAAGATAATGAGGGGGAGGTAAGGGCAGAGGGTAAGATGGGAGCCAGGTGGAGTGGAGCTATGGAGGGAAAAAAGAGGAGCAACTGTAATAATCTGAACAATAAAAATTTATTAAATAAATAAATAAATAAATAAATAAATAAATAAAATAAATAAAGTAAGTATTACTCTTCTAAATTTCCTTATTGGATATAAGTACTACCACTTCACTGTTTTAATATATTAGCATTAAATTTTTGGCCTAAAAGATTTTAGTTAAAAATGAACTTTTATAAATTAAACATTTTTGTGCTTTCATTAATCACATATTTAATAAAGCAGTTAAATGTAAGGATCGGGTACTAAGGAGCCCCTTTTCTTCTAGTCACTGAAAGGAAAAGGTTCACCATTATGCCAAGCCAATAGCTGTTCTCTCAGTCAGGTACTTAGGGAAAAAACATAAAGAGAACAAACTCCACATGTAAATACTAGCACTAAGGTGGATGAATATTAGCACTTAGGGAGCGATGAGTGGTGCTAACAATTGGAAATTACTACAAAAATATACTCACAGCTTCAAAATGCAAATGACTATCCTTTAAAAAATCTTGAATTTTGTTCTTGGGTAAAATACTGAATCGAAATCGAAGGAGATCCATTTCTTGTTGAATAAACCAGCGTCTGAGATCTTCACTAAAATGTAGATAGGAAAATTACAAGTATAAGTTATATGTCTAATGATTATTTTAAAAGTCCACCGATTATTAAATCCAAGAAGTTTCTATGAAACAATATTCAAATATGACCAAGATGCCAATAGACAGTAACACATCCCACAATTTTCCAGGCAAGGAAGAGCTGAATGTGGGGAAAGGGGTGTAATGAACATAAAATTAAAATAATTAAGTAGAGAATACTTTGAGCTTAACTGCATTATCATCAAATATTATAAAAGTTCACTGCACCTAATGTAACCACAAAAATAGTCAATTACATTAGAATATAGAATATTACTTCTAAAGTGATTTCATCCATGCCAAATAAACCCAAATTTTATAAAGGTAATTTACCTCTGAATAGATTATGATCAGATAAATTTCACAATGTAATCTTTCAGCTTTTTCGTTTATAATTTCACAAAATTTAATATGCACAGTATACTTCTACTGCCAACACACAACTACTGTATATTACTTCGCAAGATGGATCCATAATCAGCATTACTGTTGTTACATAATGATGCTAATGAATATACAATATGAGTTAGTTTTTTTACCAAAGTGGTCTTCACACTGTCAGCAATTCACTTACTGCATAAGTTGCATAAACTACATATGGTTTTTCACCAAAGAAAATCTCTAGGACCAAAACTAGTCAATAATTTCTAGTTATTATCTTAGGACAGTAAACCACTTAATGTTCTCATATGATAGCCTATAGGTAAAAAGAAAAGGGAAAGAAACTTTTAAGTATGTTCTTTTGCCAGAATTAATACAAGAAAAAAAAACACCACAAAGTTTAAAAGGCAACTAACTCCTTTCCCTCAGGGTGGCACTATTGACTTATAAGAAACCAACTACCAGAGGAAAAAACTTAATCTAATGGGCACTGGTCCATACATCTCAACTTATAAAAACCTGTGTCGAATTCAAATGTGTATCTGATTCATTATTTCTTATAAATATTATCAGTTTTTTTCTGGGGAATAAAGTAACAAAAATCTCTTTCTAATAAATTCCCCTCAATTTTAAATTCCAAATGAAGAGTCTCTCCCATAAAGGTAAAAAGTGTTTCAACTGGAAAAATTTTTCAGTAGGATTTTTTTTGGGGATATTGCATAGTAAACAACTTGTTTCCAACAATTTGCTGCAACAGTGTTTAACTCATGAACCACTGGTTTCTGTTGTTCTGAGTTTTCCTACGTTCAGTACAATACATGTTAACTTTCCATATACAAATGTATAACCCAAGACATCAAATTTGACAGTGAGAGTATAAAAGTGTACTCACGACTGGCAATAAGCAAGGCGCAAAATAAAGTGAGAAATATGATCTTTTCTTCGTGCTTCATATTCACCTTCTGAGCTTTCCTTAAAAATAATAGTACATGAATAAAATGAATACATTAGAATAGTAAGAAGTATAAAGAAATACTGATCAGCTATTTACAAAATACATTTGCAAATAGTAAAAAGTAAAATAAAAGTTTCATAAACACAAATTTCATAATATGCTTTCCAGGATAATGATCATTTTTCTTAAGTTAGCAATCAGGTGAAACTAAGAACTGAACTCATCTCAGCAAAATCTCCTGAGTTTGAACCCTGGTATTTTCCTAACTTTTTTTGTTATCCATCCTATATTTAGGGTACTCACCACTTCAATAACTTTTTGCATCAACCCTCAACTTCTTGCTTTTCAACACTGTGGCAAAATCTAGATTCTAAATTAATCTACAGCTATACTCTGTAGTCTATTGAAAATGTTAAAACCTCTGAAGAAAAGATATTCAACTCTGGGAATGTGGAATATTGAAAATTTACAGCCTCTAATCCCAGCTGTACCTTTACTAACACAAAGAAAACTTTATCCAAGTCCAAAATAGTAAGAGCAAATATGTCTTGTACACTTACGATACCAGGCACTATTTTAAGCATTTTTCGTCTATCAACCCATTTAATCCTTTAAAAACCCCCTATAAGGTGGACTCTGTTGTGTATTCCTATTAGAAAGACAAGGAAAATGAGGCACAAAGAAGTAATGTAACTTGTCCAAGGTCACAAAACTTTTAAGCAGCAGAGCTGAGATCTGAAACATAACCATCTCTGTTCTCATTTCTTAGAAAAGCTGTTTCAGCTCTTCTGCTGGTCCTCAGAATAAATTGGCTTAAGAGTTCACCCGGTGATGTCACAGCAATCAAGGTTTAACTACAAAAGGACAGTGCACACAGTCCACACAGGGGTGCACCTAGAGAGTCCAGTTCAGATAACTGCAGAGGCTGAGCCACTGGGCCCTACAGAACTCTACTACACAAGACCACTCTACCAATTCCAAGAGACATAGCACAGGGAAGCAGCAAAAAATGTGAAGTCAGGAAAACATGTCATAAATGAAGGAACAGAGGAAATTTCCAGAAAAAAGAATTAAATGAAATGGAAGCAAGCAAACTACTAGATACCAAGTTCAAAACAATGGTTATAAAGATGCTCAAGGACCTTGATAAGAGCTTCAAGGTACTTAGTGAGAATTTCAAGGAAATTAGTGAGAACATCAAAGACATGAAAAAGGATCAGTCAGAAATTAAGAATACACTAACTGAAATAAAGAATAATTTACAGGAAATCAACAGTTGAATAGAGAATGCCAAAAATCAAATCAACAATTTGGAATATGAGGAAACAAAAAACACCCAATTAGAAGAGCAAAAAGAAAAAAGAATCCAAAAAATATATGAAGATAGTGTATAAGGAGCCTCTGGAACAACTTCAAATGTACCAACATTCACATCATGGGGGAGCCAGAAAGAGAAGAGAGAAAGCAAGATATTTAAAACCTATTTGAAGAAATAATGACAGAAAACTTTCCCTACATGGTAAAAGAAATATACTTACAAGTCCAGGAAGCACAGAGAGTCCCAAACAAGAGGAACACAAAAAGGTCCACACCAAGACACATCATAATTAAAATGCCAAGGCTTAAAGACAGAGAGAATCTTAAAAGCAGCAAGAGAAAAGCAGTTAGTTATCTACAATGGAGCACCCATAGGACTGTCAGCTGATTTCTCAACAGAAACTTTTCAGGCCAGAAGAAAGTGGCAAGAAATATTCAAAGCCATAACCTACAATCAGGATTACTCCACCCAGCAAAGCTCTCATTTGGAATTGAAGGTCAGATAAAGAGCTACACAAACAAGAAAAAGTTAAAGGAGTTCATCACCACCAAACCAGCTGACGGGTATTCTTTAAGAAGAGGAAGAAGAAGAAAAAGGTAAAGATAAAAATTATGAACAAAGTGACAACAAATACATCGCTATAAACAATTGAATGTAAAAATCAAAATATCAAACAAGGAATCTAATGAACAAAATAAACTGATGAATAAAATAGAACCAGAGGCACCCTGACCGGTTTGGCTCAGTGGATAGAGCATCGGCCTGAGGACTCAAGGGTCCCAGGTTTGATTCCGGTCAAGGACATGTACCTTGGTTGCGGGCACATCCCCAGTAGGGGGTGTGCAAGAGGCAGCTGATCGATGTTTCTAACTCTCTATCCCTCTCCCTTTCTCTCTGTAAAAAATCAATAAAATATATTTTTTAAAAGAAAGAACCAGAGGCATGGATACATGAAACACACTGACAAATCTCAGAGGTAAAGGTTGGGGGAGTGGGGAGGGGAAGGGGAGATTAACCTAGAAGATATGCATATATGTATTACCTATGGACACTGGACCCAAACAATAGGGTGGTAAAGGCCTGGGGCGGGGTGGGAACTGGGTAGACAAAAATGGGACATCTGTAATACTTTCAACAATAAAGATTTTTAAAAAAAGAAAAGCTGTTTCAGTCTTCACAAGTTGGCCCAAACTCCATACCACACCACCCTTCCCCTCTTCTCTCCCAGCTGACTTCACCTATTTTAGAGAAAATAAAGGCCACCAGGCTGACTTCTTCAGCTCCAAGTCTCTGTGTCCACACTGTGTTGCCTTTCCTTCCTTCTCCGTGAACAAAACACTTCCCCATTTCCCTACAAAATGCTAATCCGTACACCTAAACCTTGCAATCCATCTCTTCCTGCCTCCTAAGGACCATGATGTTTCAAATGTTTTCTCAGAGCATCTTCAAACTCCCCTCCACTTCTTTCTCATCTAGATCTTTCTGCTTGGCTTATAAATGTTTAACTATCTCCTGTCATACAGTATGTGTATATACATACGTATGTGTGTCACTTGTCCCTACACTTCCTCCATATTCAGCTCTATTTCTCCCATTATTTCAGCTGAACATCTTAAAAGAATGCATATTCCATCTCCACCTCTCAACCTCCCTCACCCAGCCACTGTCATCATTCAGGCTTCTATCTCAATCTATGAAGACTCTACCCAGTTGACAAATCAATGGATTCTGTATACCTCATCTTACATGATCTATCCAAAGCTTCTGAAACTATTTGAATCTTGTTTTGAATCTTAGCTCCACCACTTACTCTCTTATGAGTTTGGACAAGTTATTTTCCCTATCTGTAATTCAGTATTCTCATCTACAAAACAGGGATAATAATATTATCTACCTCATATGAATGCTGTGTGGATTACATGGACTAATACATATAATACACTTAGGACAAATCCTAGGGCACAGTAAGCATAATAGAAATGCTTGCTGCTCTCATTCCTATAATATCCCTATTAATATCATTATCTTTATTATTGTAACTCCAGTTTTCCTTAACTGCTATGACACTGTCATCCTGATCTTCTACCTCAGGCAGCTCCTCCAATTCTACTTCACCTTAAATATTGGTATTCCTCACATCCTATCTTCCATCATCTTCTCTTCTCACTCAAATATTTTCCTCAAGCGTTCTCACTTACTCCCGATGATTGCAACCTTCATCTTAAATATATACTCCTACTCCAGATATCTCCTAAATCCAGACATTTATGAATATTCAATTGTCCACCAGACATCTCCACAGGCACAACTCATGTCTCGAACTAAACTCAACATCTTCCTTCTAAGTCTTGCTTCTCTTCTAAGTCTTCCTTCTTAGTCTGTATACACAACTCAAAATAATCACCACTATCCACCTTATTGTCCTAACTAGAACCTGGGTGTCATTCACAACTCTTCTCCCTTCAACCAGTCACTAAAATCTTTTGATTCTACCTTCTTCATATCTCTTCAATCAGTCTTCTCTCCATTCATTCCACTCATCATTTCCAGGGTCCTAAAAAGTTTTCCTCCTACCAGACATTTGCCTATCCATCTGCTAATGGCAGTCATCTTCCCAAAACAAAAATCCAATTGTATCCATCAAGATGCAATTCAGCACTACCTTCTCTGGAAAGCCTTCCCAAACCGCCCCACTCTGAACTGGATGTTTATTTGTGCTACTGGAGTTCCTGGAGCACACATCCAATAACAGCAATCATCACAGCATTCATCACTCTATATGCACAGGGTACATATGAGTGTTTGGAAACATCTAGTGGGTAGAAAACAGGAATGCTACTAGGCATCCTTACAATGCACAGGACAGTCCCTGAAACAAGAATTAGCATTCCCAAAGCATCAGCAGTCCCAAACTTGTGAAAACCTGCTGTATTACAATGTTCTAACTGCATGTCAATCACCCCTAGGAGACTGTAGGTATCTTCAGGTAGAGTCTATGCTGTATTAATCTCTATGAAGGCCTTGTGCCTAATACAAGACCTTTTACACAACTGAGACTCAGTATATGAATATATAGAACTGAATGAACATTTGTTCCTCCTTTTACTTACTCTGTAAGAAAACTTGAGCTTTCGAATCTCAGCTTCTAGCTTGCTCTGGTATTGCTCATGTCCTTTCACATAGCTCACACCAAGACTTTCAACTGCTTTTAGTACTAGAAAAAAATATTTAATAAAAGAAAAATATATAAATTCAAGGTAATTTTTAAAACTAAATTTAAGAAGTAAAATCTATGAATGGCAATTGAAGAATTACTTGTTTATAAGAGATGATAAGTTATAAGTTATTTTCTGTAAGTACATAATATAAATTATATTCTATATAATAAAAGCCTAACATGCAAATCAACTCAATGGCAGAGGACTGGTCACTATGACACACACTGCCCATCAGGAGGCAGACATTCAACACAAGAGCTGCCCCAGCCCACAGGCCCCAAGCCAGCCAAAGCGGGTGCCAGCAGGGGGCTCCCTGATCACCCCACCAATTGCCCCACAGATTGGCCCTGATCGCTGGCCAGGTTTAGGGACCCTACCTATGCACAAATTTCATGCATCGGGCTTCTAGTATGTTTATAAGCAGCTAACCTCCATTCATGTGTAGAAAAGATTAGGTCCCACATCATAATTTAACACCAGGGTCTCAACCAAGGAGAAGAGAGGAATGGTTAACTACTGCTGTACTGAGCCACTGTGGTTGAAGAATGGAAAAGAGTGTCCCTATGGAGAAAAGACTAAGCACCCCTTGTTTGCATCTCTCATGTAGAACTGCCTGTTAGGGGGTCTGCTTCTATTTTCTCAGCATATACTCATTAGAAAGATAACCCTTCCTTTCTGATGAAGCATAGAAGACACAATAGTTAAGACGCAGGGCCCTATAATCATCCAAACACTCTCTAAATAGATGCTACATCCTGTTTAAAAGTTCCTACAGCCCCTTGTCAATCCTTCTTCAGGCGAATTCTTGTTCCATCAACACAAAAAGAGGCATTTTTTTTTTTAAATTAAAGAATTAACAACTTCTCAAATGACTCCTGAACATAAACCCATGGCCCTTGGTACCTCTTTTTATGGCATACCAAAGCAAACTAATAATCTCCCCCAGCAACCCCTTTTCCTGCCCCTCTTTTGGCTATCCCCATCTCCACTAGCTTCAGCCACTACTAGAGCCCTTTAACATACTAAACTATGATTATTATTTTTGATGTCTGCTTCCATGTACTAGAATACAATTTCATCAAAGATG
>PVJN01051764.1:0-14345 GCA_004026805.1 Lasiurus borealis
AAAATCAACCTAGCTCACGAATTTTAATGAAAGAAAGGCAGCGCCGGTGATTCAATGCATAAATGAGATGTAAAAGATAAAGGGAAGAATATCTTTAAGACCCAGAAAACTAATTTACTCCGAATGGATCTCCAAATCAGCAACTCAGCAGAATCCCCCATTCAAAACTATATTCTCATACAAATTATACATATAATTTGAGGAGAGTGAAAGTTTATATTTTCCCTTTAGCTTTTTAGAAATGAAGCTTTCATTTTTTTACAGCAGTTTTAGGTTTACAGCAAAACTGTGGGGACGTGTGAAATTGCCCATTTTTCTCCTCGCCTTCACACGTGCACAGCTTCCCCTATTATCAACATTTCCCACCAGCGTGGTCCGTTTGTTATCATTGAAAAACCTACACTGACACATCAGAACCACCCAAAGTCCGTAGTTTATATTCTTGTTCACTCTTAGTGTTGTATGTTCTGTGGGTTTGGATAAATTTATAAAGATATATGTTCGTTACTATAGCATCTTACAGAATATTTTCACTGCCCTAAAAATCCTCTGTATTCTGTTCATCTATCCCCCCTGGCAACCATTGATCCACCGTCTCATAGTTTTGCCTTTTGCGGAACGTCATATAGTTTATTATTATTACGAGAGGCCTGGTGCACGAAAATTCCCATTTATTTATTGCTGGCATACAGAAAAGCAATATTTATATATTAACCTTGTATCCTGAAACCTGACTATAGTTGTATATTTCCCTGCAGATATCTAATAGAACGCTTGTATACCTTTATAAAATGATGATATATTAGCCATATCAGAAACAAATGCTTGATTTTCAATGAAATCTTAACTTAGGAGTTACTTATGTTGTGGAGTGTATTTTATGATTGAAAATGAAGCATAAAATCACCTCTTTTGTATCATGACTATTTATATAGTCATGTACAAAAAAAAACCCAAAACTCATCGGGCTAGCTGGTGTGGCTCAGTGGTTGAGCATTGACCTTATGAAGCAAAAGGTCACGGTTCATTCCCATGAGGGCACAGGCCCAGGTTGTGGGCTCAATCCCCAGTGAGGGGTGTGCAGGAGGCGGCTGATCAATGATTCTCTCTCATCATCAATATTTCTATCTCTCTCTCCCTTCCTCTCTGAAATCAATAAAAAATATCTTTAAAAAATCTCATCAGATGAAATAGTGTCTTTTGTTCTTTATTATTATAGAGACTAATTTGTTTCTCATTGGGTTTTGCACCAGGCCATGGAATTTCAGAACAGCGTTGGCATATATTTGAGAGAGAAAACATGGGGGAAAGCAGATTTAAAACACTGTCAGGAGAATCGGGTTGTATTCCCAGGTTGGAATCTGTCCCTGTGCCCATGGAGAAATCCCTTTATCTGTCTGAGCCTGGTGGAGTGAGGACGCACAAACATGGACAGGATGAGGTCTGCTGCTGTAGATGCCATGTGACTCCATGTTCATGGTTAACGTAAAAAAAAAACACTGAGCCGAGGCCGGTTTGGCTCAGTGGATAGAGCGTCGGCCTGCAGACTGAAGGGTCCCAGGTTCGATTCCAGTCAAGGGCATGTACCTTGGTTGCGGGCACATCCCCAGTAGGGGGTGTGCAAGAGGCGGCTGATGTCTCTCTCTCATAGTTGTTTCTGGCTTCCTATTCTTTCCCTTCCTCTCTGTGAAAAATCAATAAAATATATTTAATACAAAACAAAACAAAACACTGAAACCTGTAAAGACTTTTTGTGAGTTTATCTGAACCAAACCGTCCACATATGCCAGGAAGCAGAACCTCAACGAATTGAGATAATGCTCCGGAGAATGGCCGGTTACATTTGTATTTATACATTATGATCAAAGGAGAAACATTACATGAAATTTGTTAAGGAGGTGGGACAAAGCAAAGCGGTGGGAAACCCCTGGGATTGGATAAAAAGTAAAATGATGGACACATGCTTAGGTGGGTGCAGGAACAATTAACATGATAATGAAGGAATTTGTGGCATCTGTCCTGGCAACTCCCACATGTGGTGGTGCCTCAGGGGCTCCAGAAAAAGGGAAGTTACAAGTTACCCAGACATCTCCCAGATGTGTTATCTGAGAGGCAAAAGGGCTCAGTGAAGATCTAAGTTGCTCTTTGTCCGGGAAGATAAGGCCTAGGATGTAACTGCCCACCGTCACTGCGTTTAGTTAAAGTTTAATTTCAGACCTTTCTTTGCAGAGACTTGAGGTCTCTGCGTTTGCAATGCTGTCACGCAGGCCGCCCTGAGCTGGTCAGGTGGGCATGTGACCCCTTTGGTCCACAGAATGAGTATAATAAAGCTCCCCTCACCTGCAGGACCAATGCCCATCTACACCTGAACGTGCACAGGAGGGATTTATTTCTCCACAGGGCAGTGCAAAAGTCTGTGTGAAGGGGTCCAGGGTTGAACTTCCTCTTTGAAAGGAAGCACTTTGATGGCTAATTGGCCATTTTAAACATTGGCCAGTGGGATACTCTATCGAGATTGTTTGAGAGGAAGGCATGTTGTGGTCATTGAAATAAAGGTGTAGATTGGACAGCTAGCTGTCTAACTCTGTTTGTCACGACAGGCCCATCTTTCCAATTTCATGCCTCGGACTTGCCCATCATGAATAAACAAAAGTAATTGGGGTCACTTGCTCTCCGTGGGGGAATCTAATTAATTCTCTTTCTCGCAAAGAGCCATTTTCTGCCCGGTCTGTGGTGGGTCTGATCGAATAATGGAATGGACAGCTCCTCTCCCGGGAGCTGATCTTTAGGCCACTGCACATGCCCTTTGGTGAAGCCCACATTCCGCTCACTAAGACCCTTATCTTTGCCCCCAGGACCTGCCTGGAGCGTTCTCCGCCCAGAAAAAGCCTGCCTAGAGTCCTTTAAAGCCTCCGACTCCCCGTGTTGGGGTGCTGGTGCCATTTTGGGGCTCAGCTCCTCTGTTTCCAGATGACCTAGTAATAGTACATTCATAATTCTCTGCCCCTTTGGGCCTCTTGTGTGCGTTCCTCTCTCAGCGACCCTATCAGTATGTAGCCTGAGGCTGAAGGAAGTATATTTTGGTGTTTTAACCTCAACTTTACCCTTAAAAACACACACACACACACACACATATATTTTATTGATTTTTTTTTTACTGAGAGGAAGGGGAAGGATAGAGAGAAACATCGATGAGAGAGACGTCAACCAGCCGCCTCCTGCTCACCCCCTACTGGGGATGTGCCTGCAACCAAGGTACATGCCCTTGACTGGAATCGAACCTGGAACCTTTCAGTCCACAGGCCGACGCTCTATCCACTGAGCCACACCAGTTTGGGCTGCCCTTTTGATTAAATCCAAATAATTTTTATTTAGTACATAAATTAGAGACAAACTATTCTATTGTGAGCATTTCTGCAGTATTTACATGTGTGTCTGAGTTTGTTTTGTTTTTGTTTAACAATTAATTTCATTGGTGTCAATTTCTCCTCTAAAATTGACAATAATAAAGCCATATAGCACTATTTTTAAAAAATTTACATGTTTCTTCTAATTACTGGCAAATTTCCTGTGAGGTAGGAACTGTTATTATCTTCCCCTTCCCTTCCCTCCCCCTCCTTCCCCTTCTACTTTTCCCTCCCCTTCCTTCCCTTTCTCTTCCCCTTCCCCTCCCCCTCCTCTCCTTTTATTTCCTAAGGCACATTTTTAGGGGAATCTTGGACAATAGCTTTAACTAGGCTATTTTTAGGAGTGTGGGACTAATTCTTACACACTTGTTTGTATATATTTGGGACTATTTTTGGTGCCAATGAGCAAGACAAAGCTGGGTGCTGCATTTGCATTTCTGATGGGCCATGAATGCTGATGATGCGGTTGCCAAATTAGTTCAACTAGTTTGAAGGTTAAGCAGGCAGACGAGGGCAAGATGTTCCCCTAACCCATCTCTGCCTGTCCGCTAACGATAACAACGCTTAACTGATAACAACGCTTATCCGCGGGAAAAGTAGCTCCAGAGTCAGTTACTGAAGAGGGCTTCAGTTCCGAATGATTTCCGTTAGTAAGTGATGAGAGGGGAGCTCTTTAAAATGGGCTGATGCACGATTTACATCTGAATCACCTGCTCGCATTGGTTCCTTCCGTGACTCCACCCCCAATGGATTGAATGGAATCTCTGGGCTGGGACCGGGAGTTTATAACAGCAAGAGGAGCCCGTGACCTAAGAATAGGTAAGAGCAGGATGTTTAATTGTTTTTAGAAATATTGCGGAGGAAAAAGAAATACTGCGGGAGGAGAAGGAGCACAATTCCCAATTTCTCAACTGTGGGCTGCACATAATGACTTCCCCCCCAAAAAATACAGCTTCAGCGCCAAATGTTTGGGTTGCCGGAGGAGGAATGCACAGACCTAGAGTGGTACCGAATGATGAATTCAGCCCTTCCAGCATGGCTCAGTGGTTGAGCATGGATCTGTGAACCAGAAGGTCACGGTGTGGTCCCCAGTATGGGGCATGCAGGAGGCAGCCGATTGGTAGTTCTCTCTCATCATGGCTATTTCTGTCTCTCTATCCCTCTCCCTTCTTCTCTAAAGTCAATAAAAATATATATATTTTTAAAAATTATGAAGTTATTAGGTCATCTGGAAAACCAGATGGCTGAGCCCCAAATGGCACCAGTACCCAGGGGCTGGGAGTCAGATTTTAAAGGATTTTTCTGGGCAGAGAAATCTCTGGGGGTGCAGAGGGAGAGGCAAGCGGGAGGAGGGGGGATATCATAGGAAAGTCCTGAGGAGATGACGGTTGTAAAGTGGTCTAAAGCAGTGGTTCTCAACCTTCCTAAAGCCTCGACCCTTGCATCCAGTTCCTCATGTAGTGGTGACCCCCAACCATGAAATTTTGCTACTGTGATGCATCGTGATGTAAATATCTGCATTTTCCGATGGTCTTAGGTGACCCCTGTGAAAGGGTCGTTCAACCCCCAAAGGGGTCGCGACCCACAGGTTGAAAACCACTGGTCTAAAGGTTGGTTGCCAGGGGAGGGGATGTGGATTCAATGATTTGATCAGACCTAACAGGACTCTACAGTGAAGACACCTGACAACCAAGGCCTCAGCCAAGGTCAACATCACCTGTGATGAGTCACAGTGGGTGCTCTTGTTATGAAGTCAATGGCAGGCACTCTCCCTCAGGGGTCTTTCTCCCCAGAACATATTATCCCAACCTGGTCCTGAGAAAGACGGCAGGCAAGTTCCAATAGCGGGGCTTCCCACAAAACGCAAGACCAGTTCTCTGAAACACCGTCAAAGTCCAAAGTCTCTTAAGGGAACACAGTATTTTAATTGTAACTTTGTGAATATCTTTTATCTAGAGATCTGTTGCTATTTTTTTTAAATATATATTTTATTGATTTTTTACAGAGAGTAAGGGAAAAGGATAGAAAGTCAGAAACATCGACGAGAGAGAGAGAGACATCGATCTGCCGCCTCCTGCACGCCCCACACTGGAGATGTGCCTGCAAGCAAGGTACATGCCCCCTACTCGAGCAAAGAGTGTCTGCGGTCATGGGAGATACATCCCCCACTTCCGTCTTTTCCTCAGTTCCCATGCAAGCTAGTAGGAAGCCTTGTGACTCTGCCTTCAAAGTCAAAAAATCTAATCCCTCTACCATTTACCCCTCAAGCTTCCCTCAAAGCTGGTCTGATTATGGTGCTTCCATGAGTTTTGACAAATGTAAACAGTCATGTAACAAGTATCACAAATTAGAATGGTTCCATCAAACCCCCTTCCCCCTTTTTTTCTCTGTCAGATCCCTTCCAGTTAATGCTCTACTCACTGCCACAACTGACCTCCTTTCTGCCACTGTAGAGTTGCCTTTTCTAGAACCCCTTTTTATTTCAATGGAATCATTCAATTTGTACCTTTTTTTTTTTAAAGAAACCCATACTCGTTAGCAGTCACTTCTTTTTCTTTTTCTTTTTTTTATATATATTTTATTGATTTTTTTTACAGAGAGGAAGGGAGAGAGATAGAGAGTTAGAAACATCGATGAGAGACATTGGTCAGCTGCCTCCTGCATGCTCCCCACTGGGGACATGCCCGAAACCAAGGTACATGCCCTTAACCGGAGTCGAACCTGGAACCTTCCGATCTGCAGGCTGATGCTCTATCCACTGAGCCATACCGGTTTCGGCCAGTTTGTACCCTTTTATGTAGGGCTTCTTTCACTTAGCACAGGCTTTTGAGATTCACGTATTGCGTTCTATGAAATTCATTGGTGTCGGTTGCTTAGAAATAATCTGTGTGTAAACATACCGCCGTTGGTTTATCTGTTCACCAGGTGAGAGATATTTGTTTGTTCCCAGGTTGGGGCAATCTTGAATAAAGCGCCTATGAAGATGCCAGTGCAAATCTTTGTGTGAACATGTTTGGTTTGAGTTGGTTAAATACCTACTCGTGAGTTTCTGCTTTGTTTATCTTAATTTAGAATGTGTGGGATATTAACTACTAAAAGAGTGATTTCAGAATCCGTTTCTCTAAAGCAATTTCCTGACTTCATTTTGATTCACAAATAAGCCATTCCATATAGAACCTGCTTCTCATTATCTATTCTGTCTGTATTACCATAATCTGTTATTTATTCTCAGACCAAATTACCATCCATGTTTGACGGTTCAGTTTAGGTTAGTGACTTCCCGCCAGCCCAAAATCAACGGATAGAAGTGGGTTCAGCATTGTCATTCATACCATCCTCCATGCAGCACAAACTTTTCTATCTTGTGATCCTTAAACAAACAAGCTAAAATCAATGTAAACTCTGTCAAAACCTCCTCGAGGTGATAGGAGCGGTCTCTGAGCCATGTTCATCAAATCATCACTATTCCTAGCTCTCAAAGTTCCAGTTTCAGTGAAAATCCCTGCATAGCCAAGACCAGTTTGGCTCAGTCGATAGAGCATTGGTCTGCAGACTGAAAGGTCCCAAGTTCAATTTGGGTCAAGGGCATGTATTGTGGTTGCTGGCACATCCCTAGTAGGGGGTGTGCAAGAGGCAGCTGATGGATGTTTCTAGCTCTCTGTCCCTCTTCCTTCTTCTCTGTAAAAAAAATTAATAAAATATATTTAAAAAAGAAAAAGAAAATTCCTGCATAGTCTCAGGACCTTTGAAAATGTTCTTTGCAATACTTGGGTTCTACCACCTGCCCACACCTCTCTCCCTAGCCTCTACTCACTTTTCATTTCTCCGTCTATGCCTAAATGTCATCCGGAGTCTTCCCTCACAGCCCAGTCTGGTTTCTGTGGCCCTCAGCACACTGCACAGACTCCACTGAACTGTTCATTGGACATCGGTACCACGTGTTAAAACTTGCTATTTACTTGTCTGTCTTGCCTGGATTGTTAGAAAACCCCCATATTTATCATGTTCCGTGTTATATTCCCAGTGCTTAATGCTGTACCTGACACATGGTAGTAATTATTTGCTAACTAAATAAGCCTCTGAAAGATTCTCTGTGTGATAAGAGGTGTAATTCTATTATTAGAGAATTATAATAATAAAATAAGACACTGGATATAAGTATGCTTTTGTATTACTCTGCTTAGCAGGTGACAGGCATTCAACAAATGTCAATGAAATTTACGTTTTTTGAGTCACAGTATAGCTGCTTTTAAATTTTGTTGTAGATTCAGTTCAAACTCTGCATGTTATATTAATTAACATGCATTTTTCCCTTTATATGGTTAGTGCTTTCTTAGGGGGTGGAGGTTGTTAAATGGATTGGAAAATATGCTGAAAAATTGAATGCTCTTTTCTGTAGGGTGGGATAATTCTGATCTCTTCCTTTTTTAATATCTCAAATATATTTTGCTCATGCCAACACCGGTTTGGCTCAGTGGATAGAGCGTCAGCCTGCGAATTGAAAGGTCCCAGGTTCGATTCCGGTCAAGGGCACGTACCTTGGTTGTGGGCACATACCTAGTAGGAGGCATGCAGGAGGCAGCTGATCAGTGTTTCTCATCGATGTTTCTAACTCTCTCTATCCCTCTCCCTTCCTCTCTGTAAAAAGTCAGTAAAATAATAATAATAAATATATATATATTTTGCTCAGTAAACCTTCAAAATTCATTTTGTGAAGCACATTTTCCATGATATTCTAAGCAAATATATTTTACAGAAATTGAGGTCATACATTTCTGATTTGTTTATAGTTAGAATACAATTTACATTCTCTTCAAGAATTACCTTAAAATGCCGAGACCAGTTTGGCTCAGTGGATAGAGCGTCGGTTTGCGGACTGAAAGGTCCCGGGTTTGATTCTGATTGGGGGCATGTACCTTGCTGGCGGGGACATCTCCAGTGTGGGGTGTGCAGGAGGCAGCTGATCAATGTCTCTCTCTCACTGATGTTTCTGACTTTCTATCTCTCTCCCTTTCTCTCTGTAAAAATTCAATAAAATATATTTTAAAAAAAAGAAAAAAAATTACCTTAACACCCCTGGCCGCTCTGACTCAGTGGTTGAGTGTTGACCTATGAACCAGGAGGTTATAGTTTGACTCCCAGTCAGGGCATAAGCCCAGGTTGTAGGCTCAATCCCCAGTGGGGGGTGCACAGGAGGCAGCTGATCAATAATTCCCTCTCATCATTGATGCTTCTATCTCTCTCTCTCCCTCTCCCTTCCTCTCTAAAATCAATAAAAATAGATTTAAAAACAAAGAATTGCCTTAATAGTTAGTTCACTGTCATTTTATGTTTGTACAAAATGTCCCTTCTCTCATGAATGGATACTAAAACTACTGGGTGAAAGTTTGCTGAAGAATAGGAAATACACACTGTCTTTAAAATTTCTCTAAGTTACTGAGGAATGACAAGAAGAAAACAGTAACTTTTTCATCGAGAAACACCGCAGACGCTCTCTTAACCAGGTGCTCAGCAATAACCTGGCCTTGGAGCAGACTCACATTGTGCAGCTTGTGATATAATGCGCAGTGAAGGCCACAGCACCACTGGATTATATTTCTGCCAGAAACGCACAACTTGAATTTAATCACAAGGAAACATTAAGTGGCCGGTATTCTTCAAAACTGCCAAGGTCCAGAACCATTAAGAAAGGCTAAGAAACTTTTCTATATGAAAGAAAACCAAAAGGTCATGAGCATTATCATCTAATACAGTGGTTCTCAACCTTCCTAAGACCGTGACCCTTTAAGACAGCTCCTCATGTGGTGGTGACCCCCAACCATAATATATTTTATTGATTTTTTACAGAGAGGAAGGGAGAGGGATAGAAAGTCAGAAACATCAATGAGAGAGAGAGACATTGATTTGCCGCCTCCTGCATGCCCCACACTGGGGATGTGCCTGCAACCAAGGTACATGCCCTTGACTGGAATTGAACCTGGGACCTTTCAGTCTGCAGGCCGACGCTCTATTCACTGAGCCAAACCGGTCTCAGCTCTCTCTTTTTTTAAAAAATATGTTTTTATTGATTTCAGAGATAAAGAGAGAGAGGAAAAGAGAAAGAGAGAGAGAGAGAGAAACATCAGTGATGAGAGAGAATCATCGATCAGCTGCTGCCTGCATGTCCCACACTGGAGATGGAGCATATGCCCTGACCGATAATCGAACTGTGACCTCCTGGTTTATAGATCGCCACCCAACCACTGAGCAACACCAGCTGGGCAGGGTCTACTGGTGAGGTGCCGAATGGCTTGTGCTTAAAGAGCTTTGAAGAAGTGTTTGCAGCCATATTGGAAGGCTATCCCCCACAGAGCCCAAATAAAGGCATTTCCATGGCTTTGAAGTTACTCGTCTGTGAGTATAACTTAGAAATATTAGCATACGGAATAAATGTCAAAAAAATTTAAATGTGAGTGGGAGTTAGCATACTCCTTTGCATATCTGTATTCAGCATGATCACTCATAATCAGGGATTCAATGCCATGTATTATAAATTATTTTTTCATCCTAAAAATGTCAGATAGGGTGTTTTAGCTTGAGCCTCTCTTAGGATTTAAACTAATTCGGTTCTTTCAGGCACCAGGAGGCCATTTGTATAATGGACTTGCGAATAAAAGAGGAAAAGTAGTGATCTCTGCCTCAGATATTGTCTCATTGTCCTGGAACAATAGACTTGTGTTGAGGAATTCATTCCATTTTCACTCATTCATTCCATTTTCCCTCAGAACCCGACCTATTAGAATTATCTAGAATAGATAATGCCTGCCTGTCACTGCGCCCCCCTCGTAGTCGCTGCTACAACCGGTGAACAATGTCCTGCTAAATTTTAATCATCCTGTCACAGGCCCTATTGAAACCTGTAATTTCTGAAAACGTGCTGTGCTCTCAACTCAGAATCGTTGTCTACAATCTGATGGAGAGTGCCTTTTGGAGATTGCTGAGTTCCAAGCAATGAGAGTATTGTAATTTCCTGTCACTTATATTCTCTGTCAATAAATATTACAGAGCGCACATACATGCCGGAGATGTGAGTGGCATTTCCTTTCTCACCCCAGAAGTCCTCATGTCTTTGGAGTTTTAATATTGCTTTATTACAGAAAACTTAAAACATACACAAAAGTAGAAAAAATAGTTTAACATTTTTACATACCTATTACTCAGCATCAACAAGTATCAACTCCTGCCCTAGCTGGTTTGGCTCAGTGGATAGAGTGTTCGGCCTGCAGACTGAAAGGTCCCAGGTTCGATTCTGGTCAAGGGCGTGTACCTTGGTTCTGGGCACATCCCCAGTGGGAGGTGTGCAAGAGGCAGCTGATCGATGTTTCTCTCTCATTGATGTTTCTAACTATCCCACTCCCTTTGTCTCTGTAAAAAAATCAATAAAATATATTTAAAAAAATAAATAAATTTAAAATAAAAATGTCACTAAATAGATAGCTAGATTTTCGTATCTGCTGCATTCAATCTGTTTTGATATGTTTATTTGAGTGATGTATGTGAAGAAAATCCAGGCTCATATAGATGTGTGTTAGAAAATGAAGTACTTTAATGCCTATTTTATTTTATTTTATTTATTTTTTACAGAGAGGAAGGGAAAGGGATAGAGAGTTAAAAACATAGATGAGAGAGAGACATCAATAAGCTGCCTCCTGCACACCCCCTCCTGGTGATGTGCCCGCAACCAGGATACATGCCCTTGACCAGAATCGAACCTGGGACCTTTCAGTCCACAAGCTGACGCTCTATCCACTGAGCCAAACCCGTTTCGGCCTTTAATGGCTATTTTAAATAATTGAAGCTATTTGAATCTACACCAAAGGTCTATAGGTTTACTTTTTAAAAAAGCATTTTTTGAATTACAGTTCATGCGCAATTATAGGTGTAATTTCTAAAAAATCATCTGTGCCCTGGAATCTAAACTGTGGTAATAAACTTCATTTATCTCACACTGCACATAGATCTTTTCCTCATGCATAATTTTGTAATATGAAGAACCGGTCACTTGAAAAATATTGGTTCACTGAGTTATGCAGATCTCCCAAATGTTGACACATTTCATTAGACAATATTAAAAAAAAAATCACCTTTATCAATAGCACCATTAATCTCATCTGAAAATCTTGAAGTGTAGCCAAACTGTCAAGTTCACAGTGATAGGTACAAGTCTTCCGAAATTTTAATTTTCTTGTGAAACCCCAAATTTTATCATTGACAAAAACTATTCAGCTGTTCTTCCTGCTGTGACAGGCTTCCTTCGCTCATATTTGAGGGTAAGTCCATCACATAGCCAAGGCTGACTGATCATAGCTTGTCTCTCGGTTGTTTTTTCAAGTAAAATTTATGTTGCATAAGGAGCAGCTAATCCAGCTTTCAAGTTTACTAATTCCATAGGTGTGTGTGTTTTTAAGACAACCATTATATGTACTTAGATATGCAATGGCAGGGCTTTATGCATACTTCCATTTCATAAGATAGAATATTAAAATGTACACTACTACCCGGCTGGTTTTGCTCAGTGGATGAAGCATTGGCCTGTGCACTGGGGGGGGGGTCCCAGGTTCGGTTCCAGTCAGGGGCACATGTCCTGGTTGCATGCTCAATCCCCAGTGGGAGGTGGGGGAGGCGTGCAGGAGGCAGTGATTCTCTCTCATCATTGATGTTTCTGTCTCTCCCTCTCCCCTCTTTTCTGAAATCAATAAAAATATGTAAAAAATAAGTAAAATGTACACTGCTGAGATTTATTAAAATTAATTATTTTATTGTTCCATTTTATTTATTTATTTACTTATTTACAATATATTTTTATTGACTTTAGAGAGGAAGGGAAAGGGAGAGAGAGATAGAAACATCAATGATGAGAGAGAATGATTGATGGGCTGCCTCCTGCCTGCCCCCCACTGGGGATTGAGCTGGCAACCTGGGCAGGTGCCCCTGACTGGATTTGATCTCAGGACCCCTCAGTCCGCAGGCTGCCCATCCAGCAAGACAAACCGGCTAAGGCTGTTCTATTTTATTTTAAATAAAATGGCCTCTTGTTTTCTTTAATGCATTGCAGAGAAGACAATGACTACTAGTGCTGTTTAATGCCCTGTCTTGACTGGTTCTTTTATATATATATATCTTTAATATATACATATTACTTGTTCAATATATATATTATTTATTTAACATATATTATTTATTTAATATATATATTACTTATTTAATATATATATTACTTATTTAATATATATATAATTTATTTAAGAGAAGGGAGAGGGAGAGAGAAGCAGAAACAACAATGATGTGAGAGGATTATCGATCAGCTGCCTCCTGCATGCCCACACTGGGTATTGAGCCCACAATCCTGGCATGTGCTCTGACCGGGAATCGAACCGTGACCTCCTGGTTCATAGGCTGGTGCTCAGCCACTGAGCCACATCACCCAAGCAGCTCTTTTTCTTTATACAAGAGTAGATGGTGGAGGAATTAAAAGCTAGTGAAGACTGATCTGATAACCCTTCATTAATCATGTATGCCACTGTATCTATACTTCGTTGTTTGGTTTTATAGCGAAAATCTCCTTTTTCGTTTCTCTCTTTACATTTCTAAATGTCTTTGAACATAGTAAATGCATGCCCTATCTCATACATACTATAGTTTTCTAAAATATGAAGAGAATTTTTTCTGATCTTTGTATAGCTTGTAAAGTTCTTCAGTGTCTGTTTTGATTCAAGGAAGATACTTACTGAGAAAGGTTAAAGCCCCAAAAGGTAATGAAAAGTGAATAAATGAAATAAACATTTAAAGCCAGTTTGTGGAATCTATGAGAAGGCATCATATTATATCGACAGATTATTTTTGTGGGCTACTTGTAAGACTATATATTTGTATGACATTTCATTTCAAACTATTCCTTAATAGATTCCAAAAATTTTTAGTAAATTTATGTATTCACTCTGTATATGTTTTTTTTGTGGGATACAGAAAAAAAAAATCAAAGCAAAGTTACTGAACTCATGAAGAATACAAAAGTGAAAAAGCATTTCTGCCTTCCTAGAATTTACATTTCAGAGGAAGGAGGTGGAAAATAAGGAAGTAAAATCTATCGTATGTGGCTGGGTGCTCTGAAGAAGAATAAAGTGGGACGGGAGATAAGAAGTCCTGGCAGAGAGAGTGGGATAGGAGTCCCCTTTAAATAGAGGAACCAGAAAAGGACTTGCTGAGAAGATTCCACCTGAGCAAAGACCTAAAGATGATGGGGTGACACAGACACTTGGGGGGGTATTTGGAGTCATCCAGGCAGAAGTAAGAGGCCACAGCAAGTGGAAGACCCTGAAGTGGGAACATACCCTTACCTTAATTGAGGAGTAAGGAGTTTCGTGCAAAGGAGAGTGTGGCAGTACCAGATCGGATAAGAACACAGTGGGAAGAGGGGGGTGTGAGGTGGAGCGATGTGGACCATGGACGTGTTGAGTATGAGCTGCAGATAAGACCTTTCAGTGGAGAAGAGGAGTAAGCAATACAGATTTGAGGGGTTACATCATCCACAGAAGGTATCGAAAGGCATGGAACTGAAGGAGATCACTAAGGGAAAGCAGACCAAGAAGAGAATGTTCAAAGACTGAGTCCAGGGCGGGATGTAATCAAAGGAGATGGGGAAGGACTGTCCCTGATGTTGTGATGCACGCATCTGATAAAGGATTCCTATCTGGCTCTTTAAAAAAAAAATATCTCTGTAGAGCTCTACCCTGTGTGGCTCCATGGATAGAGCATCAGCCTGCAGACTAAAGGGTCCTGGGTTTAATTCCTGTCAGGGGCACATGCTGATTTCCGGCTTGATTCCCAGTAGGGGGCATGCAGAAGGGAAAATCAATGATTCTCTCTCATCATTGCCACTTCTATCTTTCTCTCCCTCTC
>PVJN01051765.1:0-14345 GCA_004026805.1 Lasiurus borealis
TAGGCTCCCAAAAATTTATTCTACAAATTGTTTTGGAGATGAGCATAGCATCAGTTGCTGTAAAAATACCTGGGCTTGAGCTCCAAAAGTATGTGAGGATGTTCTCAAAATTAAATAGTACTGCTTCAGCTTTTCTTCTTTTAATCCTCACCCAAGGATATGTTTTTACTGATTTGCTAGAGAGAGGACGGGAGTGAGAGACAGACAGAAACATCGATGTGAGAGAGAAACATTGTTTGGTGGCCTCCCATATACAGCCCAACCAACTGGAGATTGAACCTGCAACCTTTAGGCATACAGGACTAAGTTTTAATGGACTGAGCCATCTGGTTAGTTTAGGACTTATAAGATCTGTAGATATGTCTTTGAATCATAATGGCTACTCCTATGTTGTGGGTGAAGAAACAATCTGAGTGGATGAGTAACTGTGAAAACCTTAGAGGTAGAGCAGAGTTTTGAAATCTCACCTGCTTTACCCGGAGCTCATCTTCCATTCATTATAGCGTATTACCTTTCACAAGGAGAAAAAATCAAAAGCCAACCAAAAGAGCATAAAACAAAAAGCCTGAGACACCTGTGGATTAATTTTAAGGAAGCTGATAGAGTCCCAGATAAAAAGAGGGGAAAAATAAATCCCTATGCTTGTCCACAGATCCTTTACAGAACAATCAAGCACAGAGTTTTAAAATGTAAAACATGTCTCTAAAACAGAGTTTTGGCATTCTCCATGGGCTTCTCAAAGACATGCAGCTCAACTCAAGATGGGCTATAATGGTATCCTATTTGCATTTCCCCCATGCTGTTAATTTTTACTTTATCAGATACTTTCCCCCCTACAAGAAATACTTATATTTACTTATAGATTTGAGACTGTTTATGCAAAGTGTGATTTTTGTTTGTTTGTTAATTGGGAACACATAAAAGTTAAGAGAAACATTGGGAAGCTAGGATATATGAATTCTATATTTTATTCATGTTAGAAACATTCTATCTAATAAAAGAGTAATATGCAAATTGACCATGCCTCCACTACACCAAAAGCCACTCCCACCAGCCATGCCCACCAGCCCATTCGAGTGAGTATGCAAATTAACCCAATCAAGATGGCTATGGCCACAGAGATAGCAGGAGGGAGGCTTGGGTTGCCCCAGACAATGGAGGAAGCCAAGCTTTCCATACATGCTGGCTGGCCCAGGCCTCGGCTTAAGGCAACAAAGTGTCAATGGCTGTGTGAGTAGAAGGCTTGGCTCTGTTCTAGGCTACAAAGTTTCAATTGTAGAAGATAAATAAATCTCAGATACCAGGGCCTCCATGTGGGTCACTGGTGGGCGTGGCCAGCCTGCAAACCACGATAGGACCCTCACCCAGGCCACTCTATGCCCCAAGAGAACACCCACACTGATCCAGGACACCCTTCAGGGAAAACCAGCTGGCCCCCACCTGTGCACTAGGCCTCTATCCTATCTAATAAAAGAGTAATATGTAAATTGACCATCACTCCAACACAAAAGATGGCTGTCCCCATGTGGTCAAAAGATCCTGCACCAATGTGGACACAAGATGGCCATGACAAGATGGCCAGCAGGGGAGAGCAGTTAGCAGGGACCAGACCTGTAAGGGAGGGCTTGTGGGCAATCAGGCCAGCAGGGGAGGGCAGTTGGGAGGGACCAGGCCTGCAGGGGAGGGCACTTAGGCATCAATCATGCTGGCAGGGGAATGGTTAGGGGGAGATCAGGCTGGCAGGCAGAATGATTAGGGGCAATCAGGAAGGCAGGCAAGTGAGCAGTTGGGAGCCAGCAGTCATGGATTGTGAGAGAGATGTCTGACTGCTCATTTAGGCCCGATCCTACCTGGATCGGGCCTAAATGGGCAGTTGAACATCCCTCAAGGGGTTCCAGATTGGAGAGGGAGCAGGCTGGCCTGAAGGACAACAACCCCATGCATGAATTTCGTGCACCAGGCTTCTAGTATATATATAAACATATAATTATATATAACAGCATATATAATGAACTACACCAATAAATATGTAATTACATATGTAAGAATATATAATTACTTATAACTATATATAACATATAAATATACCAATAAATATATAATGTACAGTTATACATATGCATATATGTGTATGTATTTGTGTACATATACACATATGTGTGTATATACTGTATGTGTATGTGTATATATATTTCATATATATATATATGAAAAACACCCTGCAGAAAAAATATAAAACCCAGCAGGATCCAGGGGTTGGGGGAACATCAGGATCCCAAAAAAGTGCTTAGTATTTTACATAGTCAGCATACAAATAAAATATTTCATGATAAATTCAGATATTCAGAGAATAAACAATATTTTATGAGGGAATTAGTAACCCCTTCTGTCATCCCTCCCCGATTTACTTTTGAAATTAAATTTTTATGAAAGACTTTTAATTGGTGGTTTTAAAGGGAAAGTTCTTCATTTGACTATCACTTCCCAAGAAAAGATTCAGTATGGACCTAGTGGCATTGAGATCTAGTGCTACACCACCCTACTGATGCTAGACTTGCAGGGATTTCTTTAGAGTACAGGGGTAAGAAAGTTAGCTTGGTGTCCTGGGAAGTCCCCCAGGACAGCCATCAGAACCACAATTGTAATGTAATAATAATAATAATAATAATAATAATAATGGTACAAAAAGCCCACAAAAGAAAAATAAGTAAATGGTGTTCTAAGTCACTGAAGTTTAGAGTTGTTTTTCCTTAAATGTTTGTACTGTGACTCATCTAGATAACTCTAACTAATACAGGTCCAAAATTAACAATTGAATCCAAAGTAAAGATGAGAGAAAAAGCTTTTTTTAAAATTTTTTTTTTTCCTGATAACAACAGATTGCTTCTCTGTTTTTTTCCAAACCTAAAGTCTTGGATTCATATCCTTTGCATATTTATATATACTGAGTGGCCATATTACTATGATCTTAGAGGCCCAGTGCATGAAATTTGTGCATGGGGGGAGGAGTGTCCTTCAGGCCAGCCTGCTCCCTCTCCAATCTGGGACACCTTGAGGGGTGTCCAACTGCCCGTTTAGGCCCAGGTAGGCTTGGGCCCAAACGGTCAGTCAGATATCCCTCTGACAATCTAGAACTGCTGGCTCCCAACTGCTCACCTGCCTGCCTTCCTATTTGTCCCTAACCATTCTTCCTGCCAGCCTGATCACCCTCTAACTACTCCCTTGACAACCTGACTGATGCCTAACTGTTCCCCTTCCAGCCTGTTTAACCCTAGCTGCGCTCTGCTGTGGGCCTGGCCTGGTCACCCCAACTGCCCACCCTTGCAGGCCTGCTCCCTCCCAACTGTCCTCCCCTGCTGGCTTGATTGCTCACAACTGCCCTCCTTTGAAGGCCCTCCTCTGCTGGCCATCTTGTGGTGGCCATCTTGTGTTCACATGGGGGCAGGATCATTTGACCACATGGGGCAGTCATTTTGTGTGTTGGAGTGATTGATGGTCAATCTAAATATTAGTCTTATATTACATAGGATAGAGGCCTGGTGTAGGGGTGGGGGCCAGCTGGTTTACCCTAAAGTATGTCCTGGATCAGGGTGGGTGTTCCCTTGGGGCCTGTGGTGGTTTGCAGGACCACCACACACCCCCAGGGACCCAAATGGAGGCCCTGGTATCTGGGATTTACTTATCTTCTACAATTGAAACTTTGTAGCCTAGAGCAGAGCCAAGCCTTCTGCTCGCACAGAACATTGAAACTTTGTTGCTTGAAGTGGAGGCCTGGACTGGCCAGTGTGTGCCAAAAGCTTGGCTTCCTCCATTGCCAAGGGCAATTCAAGCCTCCCTTCTGCTCTCTCTGTGGCTGTTGCCATCTTGATTGGGTTAATTTACATACTTTTTTTGATTGGCTGATGGGCATGGCTGGTGGGCATGGCTTATTGATATAGGAGAGATACAGTCAATTTTCATTTTACTCTTTTATTAGATAGGATATGTGTATATTTGAAGACTGGTGTATGAATTCGTGCATATGTGGGATATCGCCAGCCTGGTCAGGGTGAGGGGACATGGGTGATTAGCTGGCCTGCCTGCAAGTCAAACTCTTGGTTGAGGCGACAATTTGCACATTAGCCTTTTACTATATAGGATATACAGTGAGTGGCCAGATTATTATGATCCCTGAATGCATAATAATCTGGCTACTCAGTGTATATTTCAGTAGGTGAGTTAGGATTTAAAAGATGGCCTTGGAGAGAATCCAAGATGGCGACATAGGTAAACACCTACACTGCTGCCTCACACAACAATTTCAAAAACTACAACTAAAAGACAGAACGGACATCATCCAGAATCACAGGAAAGCTGGCTGAGTGTAAGTTTTACAGCTAGAAGGAAAGAGTGGGGCTCACAGAAACCCAGAGGAGCTGCAAAAAGCTGAGGTATGGAGACGCGTGCGCTGAGAAAGCAGGTGCTGGAGTACCTGGCTGGCTTTCTCTGGTGGGAGGGAAACGGAGACTCCCAACGGCATTGAACCCCTTATCTTACGACACTAAACCCAGATCCAGCCGAAACTCATACGGGGGGAGTTTGGACTGTGAAAAGGGAGAGGTGCATGGAAATTTAGGGGAGTCGCAAAAGATCAGAGGTCTAGTGGCACTCATGGCACTGCCCAGAGGACAGATTACTGATTGTGCTGCTGGCTTTCGCAAGTGGGCAGGAGACAGACCCTCCCAACTGTGCCACTTCTGACTCCACTAAGCCCCTGTTTCAAGCGAAACCCTGGAGACCTAGACTTGTGTGGTCCTGGTGCGCAGGGGAGCTGGAAAGGCAGCTGTCTAGAGGCACTGCGGGCACGTGCACAAGGACCACTCCAGCGGTTACTCAGTCATGTGAGACTCAGGGGCCGTGGAGGGTGGGGTCGATTGGAAGGCAAGGTGGTTCCTTAAGCCTTGAGACTCCACCCATCCCAATCTAAACAGAGGCTTCTTCGGTTTTGCAAGTCTAGTATCATAAGGCTGAATCTAACACAGAAGTTCTCCCAGCATAGTGAAAATGCCCAGACAAGGGAAGGGATCACAAACAAAAGAAATGGAGGAAAACAAATGACTGGATATAGAGTTCAAAACCACGGTTATAAGGTTTTTTAAGAATATGCTAGAAAAGATGGATAAATTTATCAAGTCCCAAGAGGAGATGCAAAAGGACCAACTAGAGATGATGGATAAATTTAGCGAGTCCCAAGAGGAGATGAAAAGGGACCAACTAGAGACACTGACTGAAATAAAAAATATTATACAGAGTCCTAACAGCAGACTAGAGGAAGGCAAGAATCAAGTAAAAAATTTGAAATATAAAGAAGCAGAAAACACTCAACTGGAAAAGCAAGTAGAGAAAAGAATCCAAAAATGTGAAGATTATGTAAGGAGCCTCTGGGACAGCTTCAAGTGTACCAACATCAGAATTGTGGGGGTGACAGAAGAAGAGAGAGAGCAAGATATTGAAAACCTATTTAAAGAAATAATGACTGAAAACTTCCCACATCTGGTAAAAGAAATAGACTTACAAGTTCAGGAAGCACACAGAACCCCATATAAAAGGAATCCAAAGAGGACCACACCAAGACACATCATAATTAAAATACCAAGAGCAAAAGACAAAGAGATATTATTAAAAGCAGCAAGAGAAAAACAGTTCATTACCTACAAGAGAGCACCCATACGACTGTCAGCTGATTTCTCAACAGAAACGATGCAGGTCAGACGAGAGTGGCAAGAAATATTCAACGTGATGAATAGCAAGAACCTATAACCAAGAATACTCTATCCAGCAAAGCTATCATTCAGAATTGAAGGGCAGATAAAGAGCTTCACAGATAAGAAAAAGCTAAAGGAGTTCATCAACTCTAAACCAGTTTTATATGAAATGCTGAAAGGTACTCTTTTAGAAGAGGAAGAATAAAAAGGTAAAAGCCAAAAAATTATGAACAACAAATACATATCCATTAACAAATGAATCTAAAAATTAAGTGAATTAAAAATTTGATAAACAGAATAAACTGGTGAATATAATAAAATCAGGAGCACAGAAAGGGAGTGGACTGATAATTCTCAGGGGGAAAGGGGTGAGGGGTGTACAGGGAGAGACTGGACAAAAATCATACTCCTATGGATGAGATCAATGGGAGGGAGGTAAGGGCAGAAGGAAGGGTGGGAGCTGGGTGGAGGGGTGCTATGGAGGGGAAAAAAGAGGAACAAATGTAATAATCTGAATAATAAAGATTTAATTTAAAAATAAATAAATAAATAAATAAATAAATAAATAAATAAATAAAAGAAGGCCTTATTTTTATTTGTTTACTTAAGCATTGGTCTGTCACAAATTTGTACAGAGAAATGATCAATTTGAAAATACAACAGGAAAAAGCAGATGTCAAGGGCCCAGAGAGTGTCATGTTATGTTTCTTCATTTTTCATCTGAGTTTATTTTTCTGTTTCTGAATTTAGAGAAGTGTGAGCATATGCTCCCAAAAGGAGGAAAAATAAATATCCAGACATCTCAGCAAAGCAAAAAGCCAAGAAATCAAAACAAGCCTTCAGCCTTCTGATAAATGGGAACAGGCTGATCCCCACCAGAAGTGGCTATTCGCCGGGAGGGGTTGGGGGAGCATCAGGCTCTGAGTCCATCCCCTGGGCATCATGGCTGATGAGTGCAGCCCAAAGGCAATTTGGCTGAGATGCAGTTTGGGGCAGTTTATGGAGGCTTGGTTGTCAATTTGTCCATTTATGACCATCCAGCCTGGGCTCCCACCTCTGTGGTCACAGTTAAAGGAAGGAACGAATCTGTCCTTGAAAACTCCTCTGACTGCCACCAGTTGTTAAAGAGCAGCAATAAACACATGTGTTGTGTGTTGCTTCCTGCTCTGGATGCTTTCCTATTATTTGGAGCAGAAGTGTGTACACATGCATCCAGTAATGATGGCATGGTCTTTTAATACCCAGAGCTTCCTGTTGTGTTTTTTTTTTCCTTCCCAGTAACGCTGTGACTATCAGAGGTATATAGGCCTCTGAGTGCTCAACTCTCACAGATCACTCTATGATTAGAGGAGACCTTGAGCCTTTCTCCTCAAAAAACATATTCAAAGCAGATGTTGCCCATTATTCTTTTTCTGCATTAAAGAGATGAAGCAGTGACATTTGTATTAACTTTCTACACCAACACATATTAGCTGACCAGGAAAAATTATTTATTCCTCATTAAAATTGGCTACCCTGAAACCCTGAATGTCATATCCATGACTTTGTACTACATCAGGGAGATTTATGGCAAGATGTGGCACTAAATGACCTGAGTGACAAATTGTGTCTTCATTGGCCTAGGAAAAAAATCTCATGTTTTGGATTAGATGGCTTATTTTAGGTCACAAAAGGGGATCGGTTAATTAGCCAAGACATCAAGGGATTTGATGGCCCTTAATTAAGTGGTCACTTGTGCAGAGCTCTTTATTTAAAAAGACCTTGTTTTCTCATAATTTAACATTGAAATTGCTGGGAGGAAATGCTGCTATAGCTTAAAGTCTATCTACCCTACTGCCTAGTGCCACGTGTAAAATGCTGTTTAAGAAATTAAAGGAAGCTCAGTAAACAAAGCTATATTCCAATGCTCAGGGAAGCCTTTATGTGGAAAAGCTGGGGCTGTAAGTCCCCTATCAATACTCCTGGAAATTAGAGGGTGGGAGCAGATTTAGAATTATAGACAACCTAGCCCGTGTGGATCAGTGGTTGAGCATCAACTTATGAACCAGGAGGTCATGGTTAAATTCCTCCTTAGGACATATGTCTGGGCTATGGGCTAGATTCTCAGTGTGGGGCATGCAGGAGGCAGCCAATCAATGATTCTCTCACCATTGATGTTTCTCTCTCTCTCTCTCTCTCTCTCTCTCTCTCTCTCTCTATATATATATATATATATATATATATATATATTGTTTAAAGTATTATATATATTAGTACATATATTTTCTTTTTTTCCTCACATTGACCTTTCCCCAGCCTCCCCTAACCCCAGTCGTGTGCCCTCATCACCCCCTTACCCCAGTGTCTTGTTTCCATTGGTGTGCTTGTATGCATGCATACAAGTCCTTTGGTTGATCTATTTCCCTCCCTTCCCAACACTCCCCAGCCTTCCCACTGTAATTTGACAGTCTGTTTGGTACTTTACTGCCTCTGTATCTATCTTTGTATTCATCAGATTATAATGTTCTTTATTTTCCATAAATGAATGAGATCATGTGGTATTTTTTTTTCATTGCCTTACTTGTTTCACTTAACATAATGCTCTCCAGTCCATCGATGCTGCTGCAAATGGTAAGAATTCCTTCTTTTTTATAGCAGAGTAGTATTCCATTGTGTAGATGTACCATAGTTTTCTAATCCACTCATCTGCTTATGGGCATTTAGGCTGTTTCCAAATCTTAGCTATGGTGAATTGTGATGCTATGAATGCTATATATGTTGCATATATCCTTTCTGACTGGTGTTTCTAGTTTCTTTGGATATATTCCCTAGTAGTGGGATTACTGAGTGAAGTGGGAGCTCTATTTTTAGTTTGTTGAGGAAACTACATACTGTTCTCCACAGTGGCTGCACCAGTTTGCATTCCCACCAGCAGTGCATGAGGGTTCCTTTTTCTCCACATCCTTGCCAGCACTTGTCATTTGTTGATTTGTTGATGACTGCCATTCTGACAGGTGTGAGATGGTACTGCATTGTCATTTTCATTTTCATCTCTTGGATAATTAGTGACTTTGAGCGTGTTTTAAAATGTATCTTGGCCTTCCTTCTGTCTTCTTTTGAAAAGATTCTACTTAGGCCCGTTGCTCATATTTTTATTGGATCATTTATCTTCCTTTTATTAAGTTGTACAAGTTGCCTGTAGATGTTGGAGATTAAACACTTATCAGTGATAACATTTACAAGTATGTTCTCTCATACAGTGGGTTTTCTTGTTGTTTTGTTGATGATTTCTTTTGCTCTGAAAAATCCTTTTATTTTGATATTTATTTTTTTATTATTTATTTCCTCTTTAGCTTCCATTGCCCTAGGAGCAGTATTGGTGAAGAAACTGCTTCAGCATATGTCTGAGATTTCTCTGACTGTGGATTACTCTAGTATTTTTATGGTTTCCTGTCTTAGGTATCCATTTTGAGTTTATTTCTGTGTATGGTGTAAGTTGATGCTCTAGTTTCATTTTTTTGCATGTATCTGTCTTATTTTCCCAAAACAATTTATTGAAGAGACTGTCTTGACTCCATTGTATGTTCATGCCTCCTTTGTCACATATTAATTGAGCATAGTGGTTAGGATCAATATCTGGATTCTCTATTCTATTCCATTGGCCTGTATGTCTGTTCTTGTGCCAGTACTAGGCTGTTTTGAGAACAGTGACTTTGTAATACAACTTGAAATCTAGTATTGAGATCCCACCTACTTTGTTCTTCTTTCCCAGGATGGCTGTGGCTATTTAGGTTTTGTTTTTATTTATTTATTTTTTATTTTATTTTATTATTATTTTTTTTATTCCAGGTGAATTTTTGGAGAGTTTGTTCTAGATTGTGGAAATATGCCATTGATATTTTAATAGGGATTGCATTGAATATATAGATTGCTTTGGGTAGTATGGATATTTTAATGATATTGATTCTACCAATCCATGAACATGGTATGTTCTTCCATCTGTTTATGTCTTTGTCTATCTCCTTTTTCAGTGTTCTGTAGTTTTCCGCATAGATCTTTTACCTCCTCATTTAAGTTTATTCCTAGGCATCTTAATTTTTTTTTAGTGTGATGGTAAATAGAATTTATTTTTTAGTCTCTCTTTCTGTAAGTTCACTATTGGTGTATAGAAATGCCATAGATTTCTTGGTGTTAATTTTGTGTCCTGCTACCTTGACGAATTCATTTATTAAGTCTATTAGTTTTTTGATGGAGTCTCTCAGGTTTTTTACGTACAATATCATGTCATCTGCAGATGAGAACAGCTTTACTTCTTTTCCAATTTTGATGCCTTTTATTTCTTCTTCTTGTCTAATTGCAATGGCTAATACTTCCAGTACTATGTGGAACAGGAGTGGTGAGAGTGGGCATCCCTGTCTGGTTTCTGTTCTTAGGGGAAATGGCAACAAATGATAATGAAAACATAACAATCCCAAATCTATGGGACACAGCAAAAGCAATCCTGAAAGGGAAATTCATAGCTCTACAAGCCTACTGCAAAAAAAAAACAAAAACAAAAAACAACAACAAGAAAAAATGATAATAAATTATCTAACCCCATGGTCAGCAAACTGTTTGGCCCCATGAGTGTGGCTCTTCCACAACATTCTATAGCCTAGGAAAGACTATTTTGAAGAAGTGGCATTAGAAGAAGTTTACATTTAAAAAATTTGCCTTTTAAAAGAAATTTCAATTGTTGTACTATTGGTATTTGGCTCTATTGACTAGAGTTTGCCGACCACTGACCTACCACTACAACTCAAAGAGTTAGAAAGAGAGCAATAATAAAAGTCCAGTGTAAGCAGATGGAAGGGAATAATAAAGATGAGAGCAGAGATAAACTACATTGAGATCAAAGAAACAATACAAAAGATCAATGAAACCAAGAGCTGGTTCTTTGAAAGGATAAACAATATTGATGAACCTCTAGCCAAGCTCATCAGGAAGCAAAGAGAGAGGACCCAAATAAACAAAATAAGAAATGAAAGAGGTGAAATAACAACAGACCCCACTGAAATACAAAGGGTGCATTGTTAAAAAATACTATGAACAACTCTATTTCAACCAACTGGACAACCTGGAGGAAATGGACATATTCCTAGAAAAATATAACCTTCCAAAACTCAATCAGGAAGAATCAAAACATCTCAATAGCCCCATAACTATGGAAGAAATTAAAGCAATCATCCAGCAAACAAAAGCCCTGGAACAGACAGCTTTACATGGGAGTCAAGGTAGCACTAAAATCTATCCTCCTCAGACTATTCAAAAAATTTCAAGAGTAAGGAACACTTACAAGCACCTTCTATGAAGCAGCACCCTAATACCAAAACCAGATAAGACAATACAATGTTATGTATAAAGCTGCAGGAAGGACTCTGATAAATAATTGCTTCCAAAAGGAGAGCTTACTGAGGACCTGAGAACTCTACAAAGGAATGCAGGCAGGTGCACCAATTGAGCTCAATGGAGTTGGATAAATGGGCAAAATGAATGTGCAAGCATGCCATGGGCAGTTGCAAAAAGATATTTACAGGAAGAAATGAGGAGAACATCTCAGCAAGTGTGCAGAGAACCAAACATTGGGATGTCTATTTTCTATCTGGGGACTCAACTCTAAGGCCCAGAGTGCCCCTGTTCTTTCTTTGTGCAAGAAGTATATTTCTAAGATTATGTCTGAAACATTCTTTTAATATGTTTCAAAAGAGCACCATTTTCTGCATTTTAATACCATATAATCTATTTTTAAGTCCTCCAGATTCCTAAGAAAAATGCCTTGTCACTCTTAGTTGTTAAAACTCTTTCATGAAGAGTCTTTATTTAAACCTGTAAAATATGCAGAAGAACAAACAACAGTGTTCCATCACATTTCCTTTCATCCAAAGTTCTCCAAGCACTTAGAAAATGTCAATTTTATCTCTTATAAGTTGTAATATAATATTTGACTCTACCATCATGTTTTGTTTTACCAGTGAGAATAAAGTAGAGAACAATATAACCATTGACCCAAAGTTCCCTTAGGCTCTCCTCCTGCTTTTTATTTCTATTTTTTCTAGAAGTTGCTTTACTTGGGTATTTTTTCAATCACTTTATTGGTGTCAAATTTGGCACGTAGTTATAGAAGTACCTTTTTACAGCCTCAGTGATGGGGTTATATGTGGTAGAGCCCTGTATGGCCTCCTTCTTTATGACTCTGTTAAGTTATTGGCTGCCTAGGAAAGGATTATGATCAATATCCACTAAATGCACTGTCCTGTCCACATGGAGTAACTGGGGAAATGTCCACAGGAGGAGTCAGAGTCTTACTACATCCACTGTAAGGTAAAAGGAAATCAGTACATTAATACCTGGTTATTCTATATTAACCAGACCTCCTTCTGCATTGAGAGTAGACACTTGTCATGATATAGCATATTTTCATGCCTAGACCCATTCTAAGATGTACATTCACATACATAACCCTTTCTCAAAGTTTCTCATCACCAAGTCCCCATATTCTTCTTTTTAAGTTCTTGACTGTGGAGACAGATCAGTAGCCATTTTTAGGAATTAAACGAGTTCATGCCCTTGGACTTGCTCTTGTAGGCAAAGTAGAGAATAAAATGTCCATTTTTTCAGGATACCCCTGAAAAAGACTTCTATTCCACAGCACTCCCCTTTTACCTACTGTCTGCCTCTATCACCTCTAGGCCAGGCCAGAATGGGAAATTCAGTGATAACCAGAAAAATAGGTTATATGGTATTAAGAAGCAATATTTAGAGGCTTTCTAATTGTACCAATCTCCCCAGTTTCCCCCCAGAGTAGAGAGGAGTTGAACCAATGAATTCCACTAAACTATTACTTCAAGGACTAATGGCTATTATGGGGATTCTGGCAGTTATTGAGGATGTCCATTTCATCTTCATACTGAGAAACATGGGGAATAATTAATAGGATTTACTTGAGTTTCATTATACCCACTGCAAGGAGATCAGAGAATTTATACCTGGTCAAAAGAAAGACTGCCAAGTGAACCCATGACAAGTTTCATTCTGAGATTGTAGATCTGAGTATGCAGAAGTCCCAGGGTTTCCTTTCTACCAGGGTAAAGGACACAGTATAATTGCATAGTAGTAAAATGAAGGCTATACCTGAGATCCACCCAGACTTACTTTAAAAAAATATATATTTTATTGATGTTTTACAGAGAGAAAGGGAGAGAGATAGAGAAATAGAAACATTGATGAGAGAGAAACATTGATGAGCTGCCTTCTGCACACCCCCTACTGGGGATGTGCCTGCAACTAAGGTACATGCCCGAGACACTTCAGTCTGCAGGCCAACGCCCTATCCACTGAGTCAAACTGGTCAGGGCCAGATTTTCTTTTTATTCACACTGCTCTGGGCCTTAGAAATGACTTGAGTCTGATGCCTGTTAGATGCCATAGTCAGGCCTCTCACAACTGGAGGTTCTGCCTATCACAATAAGGCCATCATCCTAATACCTATATCCCTGTAGGTCAGAGGATTTTTCTGAGATCTGATCTCCAAATTAGGTACTCTGCCGATTTTTGTGATTATACCCATATTTCTTCTCATTTCCTCTCTTCTCCATTTCAATTGAATCCTCTACAATCAACAGTTCCAGACTACTAAACCCATTTTATTTATTTTTATTTTTTGTAAAATATATTTTATTGATTTTTCACAGAGAGGAAGGGAAAGGGATAGAAAGCCAGAAACATTGATGAGAGAGAGACATCGATCAGCTGCCTCCTGCATGCCCCCTACTGGGGATGTGCCCGCAACCAATGTACATGCCCTTGACTGGAATCGAACCTGGGACCTTTCAGTCCACTGAGCCAAACCGGTTTCGGCTATTAAGCACATTTTAAAGACTAGATTGTTTCTGGGGATGTTGTCTAGCTTGGATAAACTGAGTGCTCTCTACTGAGGACAAAAGAAGCAGAGCAGGATAGGCAGGAAAGGTGATGAAGTTAGCTTCAGACATGTTCAGTTTTAGGTGCTTATTAGTTTTTCTTGAAAAGAATCTCAGGGAAAGTTTGGGTATTATATTTTTGTATACAAACTCCTTAGCATATGGAGAGAACTGAGAAGGTGTGAGTTCTTCATTCCTAATCAAAGAATGTCATCTCTCTTTTTCCTTCTCTTGAGATATAAAGTGATTTCACACAGAAGATCTAGGAACTGTTCTACTAACATTGGTCCAATATTGTATATGAACTGGAATTACCATATATGGAAACCTGTTATAGCTAGTCATTTTTACCACCTTGGACAAATTTTCTAGGTACCAGTAGTTGTCAGGAACTTGATAAATTAAAAGAATGTGGGATAACCTTGTACATAGTACAATTCTTCACACACCTGATGTCTCTAAAGCAGTTTCCCTTTCTGATTAGTGGATTTGAAAATTCAGCTTCATCCTTTAGGGATCTCAAGATGCAATTTTTTTCCTGCAGCCTAATTGCATCATGACGCTCTTGATTTTGAAACTAACAAAACTTTTACCAAGCACAATCTACTTCTAAATATTTTCTCCTAGACCCTGAAAAAAAGCTGAAAGCTTCATCTTGCAGTTC
>PVJN01051766.1:0-14340 GCA_004026805.1 Lasiurus borealis
TCTCCTATCTAATAAAAGAATAATATGCAGATTGACCATCACTCCAACATACAAGATGACTGCCCCATATGGTCAAAAGATCCTGCCCCCATGTGGACACTAGATGACTACCACAAGATGGCCAGCAGAGTAGGGCAGTTGAGAGGAACCAGGCCTGCAAGGGAGGGCAGTTGGGAGTAATCAAGCCTGGGGGGCGGGGGGACCCAGGCTTGCAGGGGAAGGCAGTTAGGGATGATCAGGTCTGCAGGGGAGGGCAGTTAGGGGTCACCAGGCCCACAGAGGAGGGCAGTTAGGGGCAAACTGGCTGGCAGGGGAGCAGTTAGGCATCAATCAGTCTGGCAGGGGAGTGGTTAAGGGGTGATCAGGCTGGCAGGCAGAAGTGGTTAGAGGAAATCAGTAAGGCAGGCAGGTGAGCAGTTGGGAGCCAGTCCTGGATTGTGAGAGGGATGTTTGACTGCCCGTTTTAGGCTCGATTCTACCTGGATCGGGCCTAAACAGGCAGTGGGACATCCCTTAAGGGGTCCCAGATTGGAGAAGGAGCAGGCTGGGCTGAAGGACATCCCCCCTCACCCCTGTGCACAAATTTTGTGTACCGGGCCTCTAGTATATAATAAAAGGCTAATATGCAAATCGACCTAACAACAGAAAGACTGGTTGCTATGACATACACTGACCACCAGGGGGCAGACACTCAATGCAGGAGCTGCCTCCTGGTGATCAGTGCACTCCCACAGGGGGAGTGCTGCTCAGCCAGAAGCACTGAGCTGGCCTCATGGCTGGCGAGCACAGCAGCAGTGGTGGGAGCCTCTCCCGCCTCCACGCAGCGCTAAGGATGTCTGACTGCCGACTTAGGTCGTCTCCCACCCCTGGTAGCTGAATGCTTGTCAGTTTTGTTGATCTTTTCAAAGAACCAACTTTTGGTTTTACTGATTATATCCATTGGTTTTTTTTCCATTCTCTATTTCATTTATTTTCTTTCTAATTTTTCCCCTCTCCTCCTTTCTTCTACTTGCTTTGGATTTAGTTTGCTCTTCTTTTTCTAGTTACTTCAGGTAAAAAGTTAGGTTGTTGATTTAAGATTTTTCTTCATTTATAGCTTCTCTCTCTCTATTTTTTGCCTCTTTATATGAATCTATAATTATTTTTAAATAAAAACTTAAGTCCTGGATGGTGCAGCTCAGTTGGTTGGATGTTATCCGTATACCAAGAGGTTGTTAGTGCAATCCTCAGCACATGCCTGGGTTGCGGGCTGGATCCCTGGTAGGGGCATGCATTGATGTTTCTCTCTTTCTCTCTTCCTCCCTCTCTGTCTCTAAAAATCAATAATAAAATAAAACAAACTTAAGAAGAAGGTATGTCTGTGCTATGCGAGGAGGCTGTGTATGTCTATGACTCAACCATTGTACTTACCCTCAAGGAGCTTAGTCCCATAGAGAAATACAAATAAAGTGATCCAGAGGAGGAAGAGATGGCTGCTGCTGCTGCAGAGAGGAGAGAAAACACTGAAGGTTCCCAAGGAAAGCCAGGAAGACACCACTGAGGGCCTACATGCATTGAAGAATGATGCTCTCCTGGGAGTTCCATACGCAGGAGGCTAGTCCCGAAGGAGGCTGTCACTTATTTCTCCCCAGATCTGTAGGGGCTGCAGCTGAAGCCATTTAGAACACTCTGATTGAGGCCAGTGGTCCTCGCTGAGGGCTTTTCTCTGCAGCTCAGAATGCTCAAAAGGTGCCCCGTCTCCTACCAACTCATTCAGAATGTTCAAAAGGTGCAGACTGATTTCCTTCAGTAAAGGCAGCAAGCATGATGTTAAAATGGAAGCAGAGCCTGGAAAATTTGTGGGGATTGTTAATACTGTAAACATTTCTTTTGACTTTAATTTTGAAATCATTTCAGACTCACTGTAAAAGTTACAAAAAATAGTTCAGTAAATTCCCATATACTCTTCCCCAAAATGTAACTTGTTTAATGTTTCTTTTTAAAATTTATTTTTTCTTTTACTAGGTAACACTATTTTTTTTTAGTTTATAACGCAAAAATAATATAAAGAGGTCTGCAGGTGAAAATCTTGTTCTCACCTCTGCTTTCTACTCCATCTCTCTCACTTCTCACAAACACTCATGGGTGGCCACCTGTATTTTTCTTTATGCAAACACAAACACGATATTTTCATATCTCCCTCTCTCCTCTCTACCACCCCAGAAGCTAGCATCCTATACTGTTCTGGACCTTGCATTTATCAGTTAGCAATATAGCTTAGAAAAATTTCCAAATCAGAAATTAGTTTATTTATTTATTTTTTTAAAGGGACATCAGTATTTATCCTATCTTAGTCCCACTGTCCTTTGGCATCACCTCAAACATTGCTGATGCTCTCTCTCTTTCTTGTCTAATCTCCATTGTTCAGGTTCCAAATTCCCTAATCATAGTTAATTCTCTGTGATGTCAAGCTCAGGGCTTAGATAGACCCCGGAAAGTATGACTGGAGCAAAGCCACCAACCACCTGTGCCAGCAGGACCACAGGGACACATTCAGAAGCGATAGCAACAGCGCGATGATTGCCTTAGCGTGAGCAATACCCCGAAGAGATCACTCTGGGCCAAGGAGAAGAGATGATCTGGAACAAGGCCTTGTTGCCAAGCAACCCCAGAGGGGATGAAATTAACGCAGTCTGTTTTTCATGTAACTGCATCTCAAATGAAAGCTGAGGCCAGCGTTGGTCCCATGCAAAATTAATAATTACTGCATGATTCTTTCTTTTATATGCCTGTTGGCAAAAGACTGAAGACTAAAGAAACCAGGTATATCCTTTTTTAAAGGGTTGGAGCAAGGAAGAAAACAAATAAATTCAGATCCTGTGTTTTTCCATTTGAGTCTTAGGTAGGAAATAAAGCATTTCTATCATAGACTTCTGTTGAATCTGCCCAGGGGAAAACCTGCTTTAAAAGCCAGATCCCAAATAGATAAGATAATATGCACCCAAGAGTCGAGAGTGAATATTTTTCTTAGAGGTGAGAGACAGCTTTGGATCATTTGAGTTCCTTTTAGTCTCTTTTTTAGAACATTTACAATGTAATTTTTTCCATTAGTGAGTTCAGAGAGGGTAAATTGTCATAAAAATAGCCCTCCTGCCTAAAGCCTACCCAATCTCCCTAATCTCACACTAAAAGCTGAACGAGAAATATAGCTTGATATGCTCAGAAGCCTTTGCTTTTTTGAGAGCTTAGCAGCATTTAAAAGGCAAAAATGACATAGAAGAGTTCATCCTTTCCCTCCTTTAGCTGCATTAATTTGGGTAAATTAACTGCATGGTGAGAGCAGAGCAATGACCTTCTCACCATGAGAACCTTTTTGATTATTATTTTGTGGTTGTGCAATAAAATGTAACTCAAAACAAAGCATTTTTACCTAAAGAGACTAATTTGGTGTGAAAAGGAAAACTTTCCTGCCCCAGGGAAGGTCGGACCCAGACTTCGTCTTGGGGAAGGTGGTTACCAGGTTGTCTCTCCCACGCAGCGTTCATGCAGTGTATTTGGTGGCACTGAGGCAGGGCACCCCGTGCCTCCCTTCTGCCACCCTCACATTACGCCAGTTTGAGCAAATGTCCTCCTGGCCAACTTGTCTCTGTGAAGCAATGAGTGTTTGCTGATAGAGCTGAGCTGAATGTACTAGTACAGAGAGAAAACCAGATAGCAAGGAGTGCACACTTGAGCTCTGTAACCTCTGTTAGTCAATGTCTCAGCAGGGAACAGATGGCACATTCACACTGGGTGCGTTGAGGACGGTTAATAAAGGGATTATTTACAGAGGTTGGTGGGGAAACCACAAAGGGTTGGTGTTGCTTTGGGTTGGGAGTCATTACCAGGTCTAGGCCTGAAGAAGTGAGAGAATCAGGAGGTGGAGGGGTGATATGGAGAGGGACTCCTTATAAGAATGTAACCTTCAGTGGAGATGTGAATATCTCAATGTCACTTGCCTCCTTCCTCTTGATCTCTGGCTAGGGTTCCCTACTTGGCTGAACCTCACTATAAGCCAGAGGACAAGGAAACCCCTGAAGGTAGTAATTATAGATCAGCCTCGCAGAGCATGGAGTACCCCCTTAGCCTATGAGGGAGAGGCGAGTGACTCTAATCAGTGGCCAATCCTGGACATGGAACAGCTTTGAGCAGGGAGGTCTAGGCAAGTTCCACTCTATAGGAGGCACAGTTTTTCTGCTATGGTAACTTTCTTATTCTGTGTCAGTGATACGAGCTTATTGACATTGCAGGGAGACTGATACCATCGATACTTCCCAGAGCAAAGCTGAGCATAGGACTCCATGCTGTGTATCCTAGAGAGGTTTTCTTCCTGGGTGGGTCTGAGGGATAGAATTCTTTTGGTTAAAAAGTAGGGGTATGAGCTACAGTCCATACAGAACTGCCTGTGGCTCTTTCTTACCTCTGGCCTAGGATCTCTTTTTTAAAAATATATTTTATTGATTTTTTACAGAAAGGATGGGAGAGGGATAAAGAGTTAGAAACATCAATGAGAGAGAGACATTGATCAGCTGCCTCTTGCACACCTCCTACTGAGGATGTGCCGGCAACCAAGGTACATGTCCTTGACTAAAATCAAACCTGGAGTCCGCAGGGCGACATTCTATCCACTGAGCCAAGCCTGTTAGTGCTGGCCTGGGATCTCTGAGGCAAAAAGCAACTGGCACTTTCAACACAGTACATCTTTTCAGACCAAATTGTCAAGTCCTCTGGAGACTCATTCATCTGGAGATTCAGCTGGACCCCAATTTGAAGGTTATTCGTGAACAGCAGGATTTGACCTGTGGGGCAGGGAAAAGTTTTCATTAATTTCACCTGAGAAGCTATCAAGACTTTCCAGATGTTTGGGAATGTTCTGTTCCACACTGTAGAGGTTAAAGCTTCCCCCTTTCTGGGGAAAATGGTTCCCCCAAAGTCACATGGCTTTACCCATTCTCTAGTGTCCATTTTCTCTCTCTTTCCCTTCCTTTAACTGGTCTCCCATATCCTCAAGTCAAGAAAAATGCATGCATTGTCTTCCCTAGGCAAGTTGCTGCCTTGCATGGAAGTTCACCTTTAAACCAACGCCAATCTCAGTGGTTGCTGGTCACTGGCAAAAAACCTGGTTCACTTTAACTCTCCTCGTCTGTCTACCCACCCTTTTATTAAGGTGCACTTTAAAATGTATGTTTTCTTTTGATTAATTGATTTCAGAGAGGAAGGGAGAGAGAGATAGAAACATCGATGATGAGAGAGAATCATTGATTGGCTGTCTCCTGCACCACTCCCTCTTTCCTGGGATCAAGCCTGCAATCAGGGCATGTGCCCTTGACCAGAATCGAGTCTGCAGGCCGATGTTCTGTCCACTGAACCAAACCAGGTAGGGCTTAAAATGTATGTTTTCTGATTATAAAAATAATCAATACCATTTGGAAAAGAGAATACACTCTTTCCACCTCTACTACATTTTAAAAATGATTTTCCAGGGTGAATTTCTAAAGCCGTGTTTGACTCTTCCCTCCCAGGGGTTTTCCAGAGGAGATGGATCAGTAAAACCCCCCATTTGACCCCTGATTCCATCACCGTACCTGTCGCCCACTGAGAGTGCTTCAGCCCCAGTGCCTTGGATCGCATTCAGGTGATCACAGCTGCCTAGATGTTCATTTTAACCAGATTTTACTGGTAAGAAGTGTAGATGGACAGTCAGGCATTAGCACTGGATGCTATTCCATTTTAAACATTTTGAGTCCAGGCTTTTGCCAGAAACTAGCTGTTACTGTATGAGAGTCTCTCAGCCTCTCTGCCTGTTTATTTTATCATTTGTGTGAAATATTATTTGATTTGATTATTTGTAAGGTTCTATAAACTGCCCCGAGCCATAGTTTAAGAACAAAATGTTTATTTGATTAATCTACTTTCCCCACCATGATTCTTAAACCTTTTCACCTCAGCTCTACTCTTTTCTCATTACCCACCCCTCCCGTCTCCCACGTGATAAGGAGTGAAACGTTCTCCTCCCCTACTGTTCATGCCAGTGAGCAAACTCTCTTGCTTCTTAGTCATTTTTGTGTCCTTTCTCTTTGCTCT
Organism: Lasiurus borealis; assembly: GCA_004026805.1. NCBI lineage: Eukaryota > Metazoa > Chordata > Mammalia > Chiroptera > Vespertilionidae > Lasiurus > Lasiurus borealis. The sequence continues at coordinate 6,103 of PVJN01051766.1, forward strand.
TTCTGCTCTCTTCCCAGTCTTTCATCCCAAATGAGGCCTCACAAACGCAGGTTTGCCTCTGATGTATGGCTTTAACTGACACATTGATTAGCAAGTCTTTATTTGGCACCTACAAGGACCAAAGCACAGCTCAGCGCCCTTAAAACGGTGAAAGAATTTAAGACATGGCCTCAGTCTTCTAGGGGACACTACTGCTGAGGCTGCAAATCCTAGTTGCCTCCGGTTCAGTGCTGACCTCTGAGTCGCCTACTCAGATAACCACTCCTCGGTGCCCAGGGTTCCCTTCTCTGGGCTCAGCGTCTGCACACCTGGCTCTTCCTGTCTCACTTCTTCCTGGATCTTTTTGCTGCGTCCTCCCTCGGATCCACGGACTACTTTGGTCCTCAGGAGCTCCGTCCCAGTCCCTGTTTCCTCTCAGTGTCTTTTCACTCCCTGGACCATTTCAACCATCCCCATAACTTCAGTTACCATCTATGTCAGTGGTCCTCAATCTTTCTAATGCCGTGACCCTTTAATACAGTTCCTCATGTGGTGGTGACCCCCAACCATAAAATTATTTTCGTTGTTATTTCACAACTATAATTTTGCTACTGTCATGAATCGTATTGTAGATATCTGTGTTTTCCGATGGTTTTAGGCGACCCTGCTAGCGGTTCTCAACCTGTGGGTCGTGACTCATTTCCCAATCTGCTGGGAATATTAGTCGTGACCCACAGGTTGAGAACCACTAGCAGGGTCCTAACAGTAGCTAAATTACAGTTATGAAGTAGCAACGAAAATAATTTTATGGTTGGGGGTCACTACAACATGAGGAACTGTGTTAAAGGGTCGTGGCATTAGAAAGGTTGAGAACCATTGACCTATATGCTGATCATTCCCCCAAATCGCTATCTTTATTCAGATATCTTTTAATAAGATATGTCTGGGGCACAACCTTTGATTGCATTAATGTATTTGTAGTGAAATATGGGTTCTACAAAAACTATGCCCTTTCGTAGGTTCCAGTCAGATTTTGCTGCAATGTTAGTTTATGAGAAAACGTTTTCAGAGCTTTCTGGACTCTGGAGTTGCAGAGAAGATCATGGGCCTGTCTGTAGAGGGATGGCCTGTGTCAGCCAGGGAGGGATCTGCATGTCCTTTTCCACAGAATAACAAGTATTCACAAGACTTGAGGTTTCTACTCGTAGAATGAAGAATACAATCTCTTGTAAACAGTTTTTCTTGTTAAAATTATGTATGTCTATGTATAAAATTACAAAATTATGTATAAAGTCCTACCATATCTGGCTCCCCACTTGCAATAATGGCAATCTCAGATTCCAGCACCTCACTGCCTAGCATTTCTCACTTAGATGAAATGTTTGGGCTTTCTGTAACACATAGTACTTCCTGAATAGACACACAAACATTCATGTGTATGGCTTTAATTCTTGAATATTTAAATAGATATATAACAATGAACAAGTTAATTTTCCAGCTCTTTTCAACGATGGCTACTTTCATACCCTAACACTGCCTAGGCTTTGGCCCTACAGCCAGATTCGTGACAGAACTAGGGAATGTTCACTAAAGGAGGTGGGGGAGGAGCAGGCAGCATCAGGAGCGTCTGGATGCAGTTACTTTAGTATTTTCAGCGAGACAGAGAAAAACCTCATGCAAATATCTCTGCCCTCCTTTGGTAGAGATATTTTGTTTTATAAAACCTTTCATTGTCCAAATCTCCATTTTGTATTAGACCCTCGTGGATGATGTCTAAGTCCTAAATAAAGGCTTATTTGTTTGACCTGCCGTATCCATAATTGCTCCAACTGCTCATTTTGAGTTCCTATTGTGTGGACTGTTCTAGGAAGCTTGGCAGGAAGCACACAATGAAAATGTGGAACTGAACAGCTTAATGTGTGTAATTTGGGAAGTTCAGCAGATGCCAGGGCTTAGCAGGCTCCCGGCTTGTTCAAGACTAATCCTGTGGATTTTCATTCTTGTGGGCATCATGCCCCTTAAGTCTGAGGGCTTGGGTCCCACCCAAACTCGGTCTACACAGCCATCTCCCAGCTGTCTAACTCTCTCTCTCTCTTTTTTTTTAATTAGAGAGAGGAAGGGGGAGAGAGAGAGAAGAAAAGGGGGGGGGGAAGAGGAGAGACATATTGATGTGAGAGAGAAACATGGATAGGTTGCCTCCATTTGCACCCCAACCAGGGATCAAACTCGAAACCCAGGTATGTGCCCTGACGACAAATGGAACCCACCGACTTTTGGTGTATTGAAGGACGCTTCAACCAACTGAGCACCCGGCCAGGGGCCAGCTGTCTCACTCTTAAAAGCCAGGATAGTAGCTGACACTTGGAAGCTCTCCTGTCACGTCCCCCTAAGTAGAAGAGTAGTGAGATAATTGGGTTCCAGAGCTGGTGCTGGTAAAGGCTGACATGTTTTCTTGGCTCATGAGTGTGGTTTCTCGGAGGCCTGAATTGAGCTAGGGTTTGCCCATGCAACATCACCTCCCCCTGTAGTGGATGGCATATCTTCCCCCCTGCTCTCCCACCTCATCCTCCCTACCCCCCCGACACAAACTCCAAAACTGAAGCACTCATTTCCCAGTCTGCTGGGAATATTAACAGCAGCAACTGTCAGCTGAGTCCCTCTCTGAGACTTCTCTGCTGAAAACAGCCACTTTGTTGATGGTTATGCTCCTTTCCAAAGAGCAACCCACAAGTACTGTCTGGTGGATGCGAGAGTAGAGAGGCTCAGCTCTCCTCCACTGATTCAGGACCACTCTGACCTCTCCTAGCACCAGAGGTCTCCAAAAGATCAGCTAAGGCCTTTATTGTGACTGCATTGCAGTTCACCTTCTCTCTCCAGTTCCGTTTACCCACTCCTCCCAGGTGCTGGTGCTGAGTACTCCCCACAAAATTTCCACATGCATACCTCTGTCTCAGACTGGGGAAACCCTACCTGCAACAACTTCCTTTATCCTGTTGGTGCTGCACTGACTGTGTTTGGGGCTCACACCTTCATGTGATGAGCCAGGAAGTAAACCATAATTGATCTAAGTTAGTCAGATGGGCTCATTCATTTAGCCAGAGATGGGCTTTTGAAAGATCATGTGACCCCAATGAGCTAGGAAGAAAAATCTGGTAGGGAACTGGAGGGAAGATTTCCTGCATCATGAAAGAGATAAGGGAGAAAAGAGTACTTTTTCTGCCAATGTTAGCCCTGACGAGATCCTTGAAATAGCTATAAAGAAAGGACAGAGGTGGGAAGAAGATGGAGCAAAGATAATAGCAGAGGAATCAAAAGGAAGCAGTACCTACTTTGCCCGCGATCATTTTGTCATATTTGACAAATCCCCTTTGACAGTACAGAAGGGGTTTGTCACAGGAGTTCTTAATGATGGAGTTAGATCTACAATCTCTGATGTTCCGATTCAGGCTGCCTATTTCATTTTCCCACCCTTTGGAAGTCTGTACTTTTAAAAAATTATTACTTAAATCTATTTTTTTATTGATTTCAGAGAGGAAGGGAGAGGAAGCGAAAGATAGAAACATTAATGATGAGAGAGAATAATTGATAGGCTGCCTCCTGCATACCCTACAATGAGGATCGAGCCTGAAATCTGGGCATGTGCCCTGACCGGGAATTGAACTGTGACCTCCTGGTTCATAGGTCCATGCTCAACCATTGAGCCACACTGGCCAAGCTGGAGGTATGTCCTTTTTAAAATGTCTGATTGCCAGGATTCTTTCTTGACAATTTCCTGGTGACCCAAATTCTCTTTTTTCCTGACATTTTATGATCATTAATTTGACTTTAGTTTGACAATTAAACCCTGCTTCTTTTTTCTAGGGCAATAGGGGCAGGAAGTTCATAGAATTAATGTTATGCAATAGTACCCGCAGCCGAAGGCGGAGGGAGAGCGCTCCTAAAGGGTGCTGACTCTGGAAACCATGTTCGGGATGGTTTTCAGGAAGACAAGAAAGACATGGTGCTGAAGCGGCTTGCAAACTGCAGAGGAACAAAGGCTTGAACCCCATGTTTGGCTCAGAATAGGATATTTATTTTTAGAAAAACGCATTCTTTCCTATCTGTAGTTTGTTTTGAAATGTCAGTTCATAATTGCCCCAGAGTCTGGTGCAGAAGAAATTGCCTGGCATGGTGGTGGGGAGCCTACTTCTCTCTTCCATTTGCCAGCACTCCCCTCTGTCTACCGACTCTGCTTCCTAATTTATAAACAATAAAACGCACAAACCCCAAGTACACAGTGTGATAAGTTTTGACCATGGTATGCTTTTATGTAATCATCATTCTAGTCAACAGATGGAATGTTTCTCTCACCTTAGAAAGTTCCTTCATGCTTCTCTTTCCAGTTAATTATGTTCATATCCTCAAAGCAGCTAGTATTCTGACTTCTATAACCATACACCAGTTTTAACCTGTCCTTGAACCTCATGTATATTCTTTTGTGTTTGATTTATTTCACTCAACATATTTTGCGATCGATCTATGTTATTACATTTATCCTGCTTCCCTTTTAAGATTATCATGGGGTCCATTGCTCTCTGACGTCATCTGACTGTTAAGTTTAAACCGGAGGCCCGATGCATGAAATTCGTGCAAGGGCCTTGGCCCTCACAGCCATGTGGCTTGCCTCAGTCCTCACAGCCCCAACTTTATCCAGAAGGTCATCTGGAAGGTCGTTTGGTAGCCAGTCTAATTAGCATATTACGCTTTTATTGTTATAGATGAGGAGAGCCTGCCTATGGTGGTGATTGTTTTGCTATGAAACTACTTGCTAACCAAGTGCCCTATAACTCACTGGGTCCTAAAGACCAAGCAAGTGGCTCCTCCTAGGGACAGCCAATTGATCCTTCCATTCTACGTGGTAATGATGATGAGGAGGAGGATGATGTCTGAGCTCTTTGGAATGAGGAGAGAATAACAATTCCTCCTATAAAACTGCCAGGACAAATGCCCAGAATTCTATGCCAAGATACCACCTATACTTTATCCTGGTGAGCACTTGGTTCTGCTGCCATGACCAAGGAAGAAACAAACAGTTATTAAGCACCAAGTGTCTACAGGCATGTGGTCACATATGACCTCATTTCCCCTTCCTGGGAACTCTTTGAGTAGGTGTTACTATACTCATGAGGACACGCAGGTCTTATTCCTAGAGTGGGATTTGAGTCCGAGTTTGTAGACTTTCATAACATGATTTTTCACCACCACCAGCAGCCAAGACCTAACCACCTGTGTCCATCTGAGGTGGCTCATGCATATCTCTAGGTGACCATTAGACCTCACAGTCATTACCATGACTGGATTGCTGCAGGGTTAGAGAGGACTTAGAGCTAGAAGTACTTCCTTTCTCAATACGAGCCAACTAGAGTTGGCAGATTAAGTCTTAATTTTTTGGAAATAGTCTGTGCTCTCCTTAGTTGGACAACTTTGACCTTTGGTGAAGGCCAGCAGATCTTTGTTATGCCCCTTGGAAATCACTGCTTTTTAACAGTTGTGTTTACCACTGAGATGGTTTCCAGACCCAGGAAAGCTTTACAAAGGATGATGCTAGCAAAGAGGCATTAGTTTCTGTAATAGGCTTATGTCTTGATAATCATATTAATGGTATTGTCTCATGCTTGATGCTACAATTATGGGCCTCTCCTCTAGCATGCAATTTTGGAGTTTGATAACAATTAGGAATATGATTTTGCATTTCTCCTTAATGAAAGTTCCATTCACCAAAATAACATGATGATCCAAATAGAGATGTCCGTTCCGTTCAAATTGCTGACCTTATATCCCATCACAATGTTATATACAAGCTGGGCTTTACTAACCTGGGAATTCTGAATTTTTCTAGCATCAAGACTCCATGGGATATGTAGCAAATCCCTTGGAATCATGATACTGGTTTCTGATATATTCATCTGATAATAAGGTTTTATGTTTCTCTGCTGTTGTAAAGTCAAAGTAATCTTGGGGGGAGTGAGGGGGAGAAGGGTTTGCTTTAGGAGCCAGATAATTTTTAGCCTGTAACTCAATTGTTCAACATTCACGATATTATCTCTAGTTTCAGGTGTTTGGCCTCTAGAAAGCTACTTTGGGGACCTTTTTTTTTTTTCTTTTTTCTTTCCATTTGCAAGTTCCAAAGGATTTGGACTGAAATTCTAAGAATGATTCCATCTTTCCATTAGTAATTAATATTTTAACATTGACATGAGTGGCTGTTTTTTTCCCCTGTAGTTTTCATGGCCTAGGACTGATTAACAGACAAACACAACACTGCTATCCTTCTGGAGCAACCTAAGTCCATAGAACACTAGGATATGAGATTTGGGGATTTGTTTTGCTGATGCTACCTACCTTCGGAACTCAGCTCAAATGTCACCTCTTCTTGGATTTCTCAGACAAATGGGACCCTATACTCCCTTTGGCCCATATCACAGCTGTAATTATATAATTGATAATGCATTTAAATGTTAAGCCCTTCTCTCTCCAGCTAGACTGTGAGTACCAAGAAGAGTTTGCCTGCCATGTTCACCACTTCAGTGCCTAGCCCTGTGCTGTGTACCTAGTGGATGGTCAACACATATTTGTTAAATATATGAATATTTAATATAAATAACTAAATAACACATCCTTACCTAATGATGATGGACTTAAGCCCCAACTCAAGAGTAAAGACTACAGCCAAGTGGGTGCGGAATTTAGTCCCCAAAGACAACGTAATTGTTACAGATACACTTTCAGCTGCATTAATTAATAGCTCAATGGAGAGAATGCCCTTATTTTTTTAAATTTCAGGGCCTGCACAGCTTTTGGCAGCTGCAAAGGATACAAGCTAATTTCCTTGTTGGCTGCCAGCTGACAGTGTAGCAGTTCCTTAACTAAAAACTCCTTGGCTAGCAGTTCCTGAAAGTCTGTCTGTGGCTAATGGGAGTGCAGTTCCAGGGAAGACACATATGCATAGAGACAATGTTACCCATCCGATGGCACAGAAAAATCTTCAGATGTTAGTGTTCAATCATAGCAATTAAAGAACAGCTTAAAAGTACTTTATTTAAACCAAGGAACATGGACTCAGCATTAATTTCATTTTGACACAAAATGAAAGATCTAGACTTCATTTATTTATTATTAATACTTTCTGTAGAGTTCTTAAAGATATTCTAATTTCTATAAAATTTAGCTTTCTAAATTATGAAAGTTAATATACCGGAAAAATACAAAATTTAAAGTCCGTGAAGGTGTAAAATTCACTTCTCCTCCTCCAACACGCCTATCCCGCCCGTGCGGTAACGAGGGTCACCAGTCAGTGTGCACCCTTCCAGATGTTTTTCTATGAATACGCAAAAATCCAACTTGTTTTTGGACATTATGCCGTACTCTTAGGAGGATCATGTGATCAACATAAAAGCAAAAAGGCCCGGAGGCTGCAAATCAAAACTTTCCTAGATCTGACGGAGAATTCCTGTTTCTAGTGGAACCACATGGCTCGGCGCATCCAGCAACGCGTTCTTCCTTTGCGCTGGTTTATAACCGAGTGGGCTGAGCTCAGAGGTGCCTGCGATTCCTACAGAAACAATTCTGGGCTAATTCCGCCCCCGAAAGGCTTCTAAAAAACACAAACAGTCCTCAGTCTGATGACCTAAAAGGGGAACGCTGCTCCTTTCCCGGAGAGAGACGGGCCGGAGGAGGTGAGGCGGCTCTCCAGCACGCGTGGGGCCAGGCTCGCCTTCCCGCGGGGCGCGCGCGGGACAAGCTGGCTGCTCCGGGCCTTGCAGACGGGGCAACCTCTCCTGCTCGCGCGGCGCTTTCCTGGGGTCCCCGAGGCGGTGTCCACGGCGGCCCGGACCCCGCTCGGAACGCAGTGCTCTGGCCGGCCCGCAGGGGCGCTGGCGGCCCCCAGAGTTCGGGCCGGCGGGTGTCTTTGGCGCCTAGCCCCCGCCGTCCTCGGGGAGCCGGTGCTGTGTGCGTGTGCGTGTGTGTGCGTGTGTGTGTGTGTGTGCGTGCGTGCGTGTGTGTGTGTGTGTGTGTGTGTGTGTGTGTGTGTGTGTTAGAGATCAGCCATTTAGTAAAAGGCGAAAGATTTGTGCGGTCTGAAGAGAAACCAGGGCATTGAGATGAGCCATTTAGGTCGCACCGAGCTATACGCCCTGCCCTTTGGGCCGCGGCACGGGTTCGAGGCCCAGCCTCTGGGAACTTCGCGTTTCCCTTTCCCGAGACACCCGTGGATCCTGG
>PVJN01051767.1:0-14344 GCA_004026805.1 Lasiurus borealis
GGTGCGTAAATCCTTTCTGATTGGTGTTTGTAATTTCTTAGGATAAATTCCTAAGAGTGGGATTGCTGGGTCAAATGGAAAATCAATTTTTAGTTTTTTTGAGGAAACTCCATACTGTTCTCCACAGTGGCTGCACCAGTCTGCATTCCCACCAACAGTGCACAAGGGTTCCTTTTTCTCCATATCCTCGCCAACACTTGTCGTTTATTAATTTGTTGATGATTGCCATTCTGACAGATGTAAGATGGTATCGTATTGTCGTTTTGATTTGCATCTCTCGGATAATTAGTGACTTTGAACATGTTTTCATGTGTCTCTTGGCCTTCCTTTTGTTGTCTTTCAAAAAGGTTCTATTTAGGTCCCTTGCCCATTTTTTATTGGATCGTTTATCTTCCTTTTATTAAGTTGTATAAGTTGGCTGTAGATGTTGGAGATTAAACCTTTATCAGTGATAACATTTGCAAATATGATCTCCAATACAGTGGTCTTTCCTGTTTTGTTGATGGTTTCTTTTGCTGTGCAAAAGCTTTTTATTTTGATGTAGTCCCATTTGTTTATTTTTTCTTTAGCTTCCCTTGCCCTTGGAGGGTTATCAGTGAAGTTCTTTCGGCATATGTCTGAGATTGTGCTGCCTGTGGATTCCCCTAGTATTTTTATGGTTTCCCTTCTAATGTTTAAGTTCTGTATCCATTTTGAGTTTATTTTTTTATTTAGTGTAGGTTGGTGGTCCAGTTTCATTTTTTTACATGTATCTGTCCAATTTTCCCAACAATATTTATTGAAGAGGCTATCTTGGCTCCATTGTATGTTCATGCTTTCTTTGTCAAATATTAGTTGAGCATAGTGGTTTGGGTGGATATCTGGGTTCTCTATTCTCTTCCATTGGTCTATATGTCTGTGCTTGTGCCAGTACCAGGCTGTTTTGAGAGCAGTTGCTTTGAAATATATCTTGAAATCTGGTATTGAGATTCCACCTACTTTATTCTTCTTTCTCAGAATTGCTGTGGCTATTTGTGGTCTTTTTTTGTTCCAGATGAATCTATGAAGAATTCTTTCTAGGTCTGTGAAATATGTTGCTGGTATTTTAATGGGGAGTGCAATGAATCTATAGATTGCTTTGCGTAGTATCGACATTTTAATGGTGTTGATTCTCCCTATCCATGAGCATGGTAGGCTCTTCTATCTGTTAACATCTTCCTCTATCTCTTTTTTCAGTGTCCTGTAGTTTTCTGCATATAGGTCTTTTACCCCTTTAGTTAGGATTATTCCTAGGTATCTTATTTTTTTGCTGCAATGGTAAATGGGATTGCTCCTTTCATCTCTTTCTCTAATTTCACAATTAGTGTATAGAAATGCCACAGATTTCTTGGCATTAATTTTGTATCCTGATACACCGCCGAATTCATTTATTAAGTCCGCTTCCACACTTAGGGATCACGCCCTGCTCCGCATCCGCGGACCTCTCCAGAAGCAGCTCTCCCTCAGCCAGGTTCCCACAGTGTGCACATCTTTCTGTGGGGCAGGAGACTTCACCTTATTCCAGGCGAAATCTGACCTTTCTGTGTGCCGTGTGGATCTCTGAATGCGCTGCGTGTCTGTGCCGATTGGAGAGCAGTGTTCTGGGTCCCCGGCTTTTTGGTGGGTGCTTCAGCTGCAGCTTTCAGACCGCCTCAGACATCCACCTCCCTCTGCAAGATGGCGCAGTCTCCCAGTTCGTGCTGGTGGCTCTGGCCAACAAAAACCCCGTGGCAGTGGGGCTGCCCGGTCAGGAGAGGCCTGTCGAGCAGTCCCCCACCTTCTCCTGGAGGATAACTCGCAAACAAACACTCCTAGTGGGATTCTCAGTTGCTCTCTCTCCCTCTGCCCAGCAACAAAGCTCCAGACGCATCTGTCTATTCCACCACCATTTTTCCTCCTCCTGATTTGTTCTTGAATCATATAATTAAAGTAGAGTGACATCTTCTGTCAATTCCAAGTAGTCTCTGAAGCTTCTCAGACAGGACATATTCAAAAGATAATAGGACTCTTTCAAAATTTATCTGAGAGATTATTAATAAATCAAGTTTAAGAAAGATGAGGTTAATTGAATTTTCAAACAAGTAGCTATATTATCCTTCAAGCACCTTTACAACTCATACAGTATTCACACTTTTTTTAAACAAGTGCTTTGATATGATTGAATTATCCTCTTTAATGATGGCTTTTTAAAAAGTCTATTAAAGTGGCTTACCACTTAGCATCCCACGTCCCTTTTTGAAAGCTACTTCTCATTAATACAGTTTAACTGTAGAGCTTCAGTGAGATGCCATTCCCATATAGGTTGCCACATCTCTTTCTGGTGATGATGACTCTCAGGACCATTTGATAGGTAATCCTTAGAACTTGAACCCTGGCATAGTGTCTTTTAGCCTATCACTGCATAGGGATTTATGCTGGTAACTCCTAATGTTAATAAGACTTGCATGTGTAAATCCTATCATTGAGATAATTGACCCCTAAAAATAATATTCTTTAGAGATGGGTTCTTGCTGATCTAGAAGTATTAATGAATTTTTATATTCATAAATTTCTTGCGTGGAAAAGCAAAGCAAAACTGTACCAATTCATCAGAGAATTAGTTTGTCAAGCTTGAAAAGATGAAATACTAGCTCTTAGTTTTCTATTCCCATTTCTAATATATATTAGATATTACCAATTCTTTTCACCTTATGAAAATAGCATATTCTCTTATTTTTAAATGCATAAAAACACTTTTGTCTAGAACTTAACACAAATCAACTTTTAATGTGTAGTACTATCCTAAACATTCTGGAAATATCAAACATTTCAAAGCTATGTAATGATACCCACTCTCCTAGCAAGCAGGAAAATGCAGACCAAACCAGAAGACATGTTTTAGCTCATCAAGTTGGAAGAATCCAAAGGATCAATAATATCCAGTGTGATAAGATTGTAGAGGACAGGAACTCTCATACATTATGGATGCAGTAAAATTTGTTATAGCCATTTTGAAGGGTAATTTGCCCATACCTATCTAAATTTTAAATACAGATGCCCTTTGGTCAAGTAGTTCTAAAAATCTAGGTTTTGCATAGTTTTGTACATGTACAAAAAAATGATTGTTCACTATAACATTGAGGTTTTTTTAAATTTTGAAAATAACCTAAGTGTTTATTAAAAGGAGACTGGCTTAAATATATACATTTTATAATATAAAGTACTCTTCGGCTGATAAAATGAATGAGGTAGTATGTGTCTAACACATTTAAAAATCAAGTTACAGAATGATAAGTATATTAACTTATGTAAAAATCAAGACAAAGCTGTGTATTCCATACATTTACTAGTGGCCTGGTGCACAAATTTGTGCACATTGAAGGAAATTAACTAGAAGAGATATTTTAATATTGCTATTCAACCTTTCTCTGTAATAGAAGTGTCAACCAAAGTCACAATACACAATGATATATTGATACACATGTACAATTGGTGCCAGTGCGAGCTTTATATGTATTCTGCATGCGTAAGTTAACTTAGCCTTTTACAGATATAGAATAAACTTGCTTAATTAGACCTGCTTTCTGATGTAGCTAAACTTTTTCTAGCCTAGTGAAGAACCCCAACTTCTCTTTCAAGTAATTGTCAGCAACACAGCAGTAAATATCAAATGAAGCAGATTATTATTGTAGATCATGCAGGAAGAACAAAGGGTAAAAGATTGAACTGCAGCAGTTTTTGACTATATTCTGTGCAGTGAGAAAATCTGAAATCATTTTCAAGGTCCACCATTTCTTCTTTTTAATTGGGTCAAGTTTCTAAGCTTTCTAAATCTGTTTTCCAGCTAATGAAAAGAAAATATGATTCTTCTGAGTCTCCTATATACCTACTCCAGGATTTCTGTGACAATCAAATGAAATGAGGCATGGGAAAATGCTTCATAGACATTTGGTTAAAGTGTGAAATGCTTGCAATAGGGTATAAAGCAAGTTGTGTTCCTGGGCTAAAGAAACTGCAAAGAGGCTAGTTGTTGCTAGAGAGAGGAAGCTGAGTGTTGCTGGTTGTCATCATCACCCGGTGACCACAGCAACTGTTTTAGGGCTCGGCTGGGTTGTGGGCTGCATTTTGCACCTTGGGGTCTCAGAAGCATGAGCTGCGATATGGTGGGCTGTCTCTCCAGGGTGGTGGCAGGGCCTGTGTCCCACCTGGGGGAAGTCAAGTGTCGCTTAGTGGGCAACAGGCCCACAGTGCCATTCTTTGTGCTATCACAGCAGCTCGTGCATTGAGCAACTGTCCCCTGGTGGTCAGTGTGTGTAATAGCAAATGGTTGGTTGGTCAGACACTTAACATATTAGCCTTTTATATATATAAATACATACATGTATACGTATCATAGGAAAAGTTTGAAAAGTTTATATACTGAACTGGTAACAGTGGTTATGTTGGGAAGAGAGATTGGGATTGGTGGGGAGAAAGTAAAACTATAATTACTTAAATCTACATCATCTTTTTATTTATTTTTCAAAATATATTTTATTGACTTTTTTTACAGAGAGGAAGAGAGAGGGACAGAGAGTTAGAAACATCGATGAGAGAGAGACACCGACCAGCCGCCTCCTGCATGCCCTCCACTGGGGATGTGCTCGCAACCAAGATATGTGCCCTTGATTGGAATTGAACCTGGGATCCTTCAGTCTGCAGGCTGACGCTCTATCCACTGAGCCAAACCAGTTTTGGCCACATCATATTTTTAGAATTTTTATAAGTAGCAAGTATTTATTATGGAAAAAAATATGTTTAGTAATTCAAGAGCAAATTTCTATGTGATATGTGAGACAAACAAAAATAATGACTTTGCAAATTGTATTACATTAATGGTTTTATAAAATTCAATTAAGGTTTTGACATATACTGAGTGGCCAGACTATTATGATGTCTGAACACATGATAATCTGGCCACTCAGTATATATCCTATATAATAAAAGGCTAATATACAAATTGTCCCCTCAATCTGGAGTTCGACTAGTAGGCAGGCCAGCCAGCCACCCATGTCCCCACCCGCTTGCCAGGCTGGCTGGACCAACCCATGCATGAATTCATGCACTGGGCCTCTAATATATATATACACTGATTATTATGATTATTATGATCTCTGAGCACATAATAATCTGGCCACTCAGTGTATATCCTATATAATAAAAGGCTAATATTCAAATTGTCCCCTCAACCAGGAGTTCGAGCAGCAGGCAGGTTGGCCAACCACCCATATCCCCTCCCTATGGCCAGGCTGGCTGGACCCAACCAATGCATGAATTCATGCACCAGGTCTCTAGTACATACACACATACAAACACACATACATATATATACTAGAGGCCTGGTGCATGAAATTCTTGCACAGGGGTGTGTGTGTCCCTCAGCCCAGCCTGCATTCTATCCAATCTGGGACCCCTTGAGGATATCCAACTGCCGATTAAGCCTGATGATGCTAGGATCGGGCCTAAACAGGCAGTCGGACATCCTTCTCACAATCCAGGACTGCTGGCTCCCAACTGCTCACCTGCCTGCCTTCCTGATGGCCCATAACCACTTCTGCCTGCCAGCCTGATCACCACCTAACCACTCCCATGCCAGACTAATTGATGCCTAACTGCTCCCCTACAAGCCTGATTGCCCCTAACTGCCCTCCCGTGAAGGCCTGGTCACACCTAACTGCCCTCCCCTACAGGCATGGCCCACCCAACTGTCCTCCACTGCAACCTGCCCCCCACAACTGCCCTTCCCTGCAGCCCAGTCACCCCCAACTTCCCGCCTTGGCCACCTGGTCACCCCCAACTGCCCTCCCTTGCAGGCCTAGTCCCTCCCAACTGCCTTCCTCTGCTGGCCATCTTGTGGTGACCATCTTGTGTCCACATAGAGGCAGCCATCTTTGACCAAATGGGGCAGCCATCTTGTGTGTTGGAGTAATGGTCAATTTGCATATAACTCTTTTATTATATAGTATAGAGGCCTGGTGCATGGGTGGGGGCAACTGGTTTGCCCTGAAGGGTGTACTGGATCAGGGTGGGGGTTCCCTTGGGATGTGGGGCAGCTTGGGTGATTGGCCTGTGGTGGTTTACAGGCCAGCCATGCCTCCTGGTGACCTAAGCAGAGGCCCTGGTATCTTGAATTTATTTAACTTCTATAATTGAAACTTTCTATCCTTGAGCGGAGGCCAGGGCTGGCCAGGGCAGACAGAAAGTTTGGCTTCCTCCATCACTGGGGGCAACCCAAGCCCCCTGCTCTCTCCAACTCCATGGCTGCTGCCATTTTTGTTGGGATTTATTTATCTTCTATAATTGAAACTTTAGGGCCTTGAGCAGATGGGCAGGAAGCTTGGTTTTCTCCATTGCCGGAGGCAACCCAACTTCCTGATTTCTCCAGCTTCATGGCCTCTGCCATATTTCTTGGGATAATGTTCATACTTGCTCCAGATTGGCTGGTGGGCATGGCTTGAGGACACAGCAGGAGGTACAGTCAATTTACATGTTTCTCTTTTATTAGATAGTATATCTTACCTAACAAAGACAAACATACAAATTGACCATACCTCCACTACACCCACAGCCAATCAGAGTGAGTATGCAAATTAACCCAAAAAAGATGGCTATGCCCATAGCAGCCAGGCGATGCTGGGACTGCTGGGGGCCAGATCGGAGACACATGCAGTCCAAGCACCCAGCAACCCCAAGCACTGCCATGGTAGTGCTGGGGCTGTGGGCTGAATTGGAGCCACAAACCCACAGGCCCAGCACCCAGCAGCCCCAAGCCCAACCATGGTGGTACTGGGGCTGCTGCGGGCTGGATAGGAGCCATAAACATGCAGGCCTGGCACCCAACAGCCTCAAGCCCCGCCACCATGGCAGTACTGGGGCTGCTGGGGGCTGGATTAGAGACACAGACCCACAGGCCCAGCACCCAGCAGCCCCAAGCCCCATGGCCCAGGTGCTGGGGCTGCTGGGGTGGGCAGCAGAGACACAAACCTGCAAGAAACCTGTGGAAAGGGAAATAAACTATCATAACTTTATCTCCCTTTCCAGAAGATGAGAAAACTGCCCCTGATTTATTTAGTGATGTGGCCCACACCTTTCTACAAGCACAGGGTATGTTATAACCACTCCCAGGAAGGTTTTGTCAGAATACCATCTCCATGGAATAACGCTACTGTGGCAATTCATCTAAGAGAGGAAAGAAGCTTTTGTTGGGTTTATTCTGAAGGTCAGAGAACATGCCACCCCAACATATGCTGTGTTGTTATATTGATCATCTTGAATTGCAGATGCTTGAAAAACAGCCAATGCATGCAGAGGCTTTCACTGAAGTCTCTTGATCTGCCTAAAAATCGGACCCCCTAAAAGGAGCTTAAATGTCATAGGTTCCCTTGATGGGAGAAGTGTCATTAGGCAGAGAAGACTGACTGCTGTCACAGGACAGAAGAGTAGAAATTGATATAACACTCAAACTTTGTTACAAACTATTTCCTCCCACTCCCATTCATCTTTCATAAAAATCATTTACTCTTCTCTAAGAGGCCTACATCTCCCATCCCCTTTCACTAGGAAGAAGGTATTTAAACCTGCATTCTAAGCCCCCTTGCAGAGTTTCTCATTTTTCCCTGGGATCTCCCACATATCCATGAGGTACACATGTTAATGAACTTTTGTTTTTCTCTTGGTGATCTGTCTTTCCTTACAAAAACCTCCACTAAGAACTCAGAAAGGTAGAGTAAAACTATTTTTCCTCCTCCATAATTCTATCTTGAGAAATCAAGTCCCCAGCTGAACAATGAGGTTGGCTCAAGTATCAAGCAATCCCGGCTGACAGGAGGGAAGCTTCTAAGGAGAAAACAATAATATTGGTATCAAAGTGGGATGGAAGGCATATGCATGGCTGCTGGTGAGAGTTTAAAGTGGTTCAAATTTTTGGAGGAAAATTTGGCAAATTTAATAGAAATGCTTAAGGTACATCCAAGAGTCTTCTACTAGGAATCACATCTGCTGAGATAAAACACAAGCGTATAAACTCTGGTCAGAACCCAGGATGCTACTGCAGGCTCCCCTTCCACAATAAGAAAACCTGGGAACAACCTTCATTTTTAAGACAAGGTGGCATCTATACTAATAAAAGGGTAATATGCTAATTAGAGTAAATATCTTCCGGGTGACCTTCTGGATGTCCTTCTGGACATCCTTCCTGACAAAGACATGTTGGTGGGGCCAAGGCAGAGGAGGTTAGAGGCAATCAGGCAGGCAGGGGAGAGCAGTTAGGGGGATCAGGATGGCAGGCAGGTGAGCGGTTAGGAGGCAGAGGTCCTGAGGGGTCCCAGATTGGAGAGTGCAGGCTGAACTGAGGGAACACCTTTCCTGTGCATGAATTTATTGTGCATTGGCCTCTAATACACACACACACACACACACACACACACACACACACACACATACCCTGAGTGACAAGATTATTATGCATTCAGAGATCATAATAATTTGACCACTCAATGTATAATGGATAGTTGGGTAAACTATGATACATTCATTACAATGGAACACTATGCAATTGTTAAATTGAATTAGGAAAATATATAATGCTCTCATATGATATCCATAACTTAAGTAAAACAATTATCCTATGTACATAAGTATTTGTATAATAATTGCAATAACTACTTGAACAATGAGGAGAGAAACCAAGATGGTGGTATAGGTAAACACCTAAACTGCTGCCTCACATAACAATTTCAAAACTACAACTAAAAGACAAAACGGACATTATCCAGAACCACTCAAGCTGGCTGAGTGCAAATTCTACAATTAGAAGGAAAGAGAAAAACTCATGGAGAATCAAAGGAGCTGCAAAAGACTGAGGGGTATGGAGACACGCGCACAGAGAGGAAGGGTGGCTGAGTGCCTGGCTGGCTTTCTCTGGCAGGAAGGAAAAAGAAGCTCCCAACTGCACTGAACCCCAGTTCCAGGGGAGACCCTGTGAACGCAAGCTCATACGGGGGAAGTCTAAACTGTCAGAAAGGCACACAGAAACTTGGGGAACTGAGGAAGTCAGAGGTCTGGAGGCACGCGCCCAAGTGCACGCAGAGAAGACGGACTGCTGAGGTTACCACTGGCTTTCTCCAGCTGGAGGGAACCTGAGGCTCCCAACTGCACTGAACTCCAGTTCCAGGCAAGAATCTGGGTACCCAGATTCATTGGGGGGAAAACTGGACTGTCTGGCAGCAGAAAAGACCTGAGGGCAGCTTTCTCTCAGAGGTGCTTGCAGCGATTGCCAAGGGATGCTGAGACCCAGAGGCCTCATGGGGTGGGGCTGATGGAAAGGCAAGACTGTCTGCTCAACCCTAAGACTCTGCCCCATCCAAGCTAAGCACAGAGGCTTTTGCAATTTTACAAGTCATGTCCCATAAGGCTATCTCCAGCTCAGAAGTTCTCCCAGCATAAACACAGCTGATCCTCACTGCCAACTGGCCTGGAGGTCAATTCCTCCCAGTGATACCAACAACAATTAAGAGTTAACTACAACAAAGTCCACAAAGGGGTGCACCAAGAGTGTCCACTTCAGGTAACTGGGGAGACCGACCCACTGGGCAATATAGGACACCTAGCACACAAAGCTACCCTACCAACTCAGGGAAACATCAAAAATGCAAAGACAAAGAAACAGATCACAAACTTAAGAAATGGAGGAAAACAAATGACTGAATATAGTGTTCAAAACCACAGTTATAAAGTTTTTCAAGAATTTCCTAGAAAAGGCAAATAAATTTAATGAGACCCTTGAGGATATGAAAAAAGACCAACTAGAAATTAAATGTACACTGGCTGAAATAAAAAATATTATACAGAGACTCAACAGCAGACTAGAGGAATTCAAGAATCAAGTCAAAGATTTGAAATACAAAGAAGCAAAAAACACTCAATTGGAAATTCAAAAAGAATCCAAAAATTTGAAGATAGTGTAAGAAGCCTCTGGGACAACTTTAAGCATACCAACATCGGAATTATGGGGGTACCAGAAGAACAAAGAGAGCAAGATGCTGAAAACCTATTTGAAGAAATAATGACTGAAAACTTCCCTTAGCTGGTGAAAGAAATAGACTTACAAGTCCAGGAAGCACACAGAACCCCAAACAAAAGGAATCCAAAGAGGACCACACCAAGACACATCATAATTAAAATGCCAAAAGCAAAAGACAGAGAATCTTAAAAGCAGCAAGAGAAAAACAGTTAATTACTTACAAGGGAGTACCTATACGATTGTCAGCTGATTTCTCGGTGGAAACTATGCTGGCCAGATGGGAGTGGTAAGAAATATTCAAGTGATGAATAGCAAGAACCTACAACCAAGATTACTCTACCCAGCAAAGCTATCATTCAAAATTGAAGGTCAGATAAAGAGCTTCCCAGATTAGAAAAAGCTAAAGGAGTTCATCACTACCAAACCAGTACTATATGAAATGCTGAAAGGTATTCTTTAAAAAGAGGAGGAAGAAGAAAAAGGTAAAGATAAAAATTATGAACAACAAATACGTATCTATCAACAAGTGAATCTAAAAATCAAGTGAATTAAAAATCTTATGGACAGAATAAACGTGAATATAATAGAAGCAGGAGCATAGAAAGGAAGTGCACTGATAATTCTCAGGGCAAAAGGGGTGTTGGGGGTGCAGGAAGAGACTGGACAATAATCGTAAACCTATGGATGAGGACAGTGGTGAGGAGGTAAGGGAAGAGGGTGGGGTGGGAACCAGGTGGAGGGACCTGCGGGGTGGGGGCAGTGGAATATTTGTAATAATGTGAACAATTAAGATTTATTAATTAAAAAATAAAAAACAAAATGATTGTCATAAAAAAAACATGTTGATCATGGCAGTTGGCAGGACAAGAGTGAAGGTGAGAGGGTGAGTGTGTGTACATGTATATGTGTGTGTCTCAGTCTAATCAAGTGGGAGCCTTTGAAGCATCCAGTTCATCTGACCAGGGAACCTCGGCAACTGCCATAGCTATCCTGGCATCCTGTGTCCAAGCTGGAGACTGCACCATCTTCAAGGGTTTAAAAGGTCCTTTTTGGGAGCTGTGACAGTGGCTAGGCAGCCAGCCTGGACTCAGTGCAGCCCAGCCCAAATCCATACACACCTCACCCTGGACCCCATGGCCTACTGTGGTCACAGCCTGGATCTGGCACCCATGTAGTAGACATCAGCAAGACCCTCATGTGCCTGGCATGATGTGTCCCACAGGGACCCAGCCCAGACCCCATGTGAAGGCTAGTGACCTGGCAAGACTCTCACCTCTGCTATTGACTTACCCATTGCCACTGTCACTGTGCTAACACTCTAGAGCCTCACTGCTTGTCTCCACTACCAGGGCTTGGGGACAGAACTACAGTGAAGGTCAGGGAGGTGGATGTAGCCTCCCATGACACAGACCTATCAGAACTGAGAATCTGAGGAGATTGAAGAGGCTGCAGATCTGTAGGTGAGACCAGCATGCCTGGGACTGGGAAGAGGCCCTGAAGGCACTCGCTGTGGAGACTGGGGAGTGGGTGCAGCAGTGGAAGCCTGGGGCTGAAGTCCCTGGATAGAGTAGTGCTAGCACCCCACCATTGTGCAGCCTCTGAAGTTCCTCCTGATTAGTGGGAAGGGCCACTCAGTGGAATTCAGGGCCATCCTATACTGGAGGGGTCTAAGGGCACACTTAACATTGAATTCAGAGATACTCCTACTGGTGAGCAGAAAGGGGATTAGACAGTAGGTGTAGGAAGAAGGATCAGCCCTGTCCACCTGGAGCACAGGCGAGAGCTCTTTCCCTCTGGCAGAGCAGCTGTTTTGACCTGACTTGTAGGCAAGAAGGAACAGCCCAGGGCAGAAAATCTGTGCCCCTGCACATGACAGAGAGGAAGTGCCAGCAAACTAGGCACAGTTGAGACACTGGAAGGAAAGGAAGTTCCTGCCCACCACAAGCTACTGGAACCACTCCCAACACAGTCTGACCCAACCATCTCAGTTAAGATAGGATACCCGTGCAGATCCCAGCTCTGCGGGGTGGGGGGAGGGGAGAAGGAGGAGAAGTGAGACACTCAAGATGTGAAACTCCAGAGAGACACAGCCTCTGGGTTAAGGAGTCCCCTACCTGCTGGACTATTGGGGGCTTCAGCCTATTGGTCCTCAATCAGGTAGGTTGCCAAGGGCAAGAAAGGGACAGTGATTCACATTGGCCTGAACCAGAGAAGCTATGAAGAGGCCCAGGATAGACATACTAAGAGACCAGATTCAACATCAGAGCAAAATCCAATGAGCTCCAAAAAGAGCAGACCCAAAGGTGTGTGTGTGTGTGTGTGTGTGTGTGTGTGTGTGTGTGTATTTGTGGTTTTGGTGTGTGTGTGGCTTTGTTTCTGTTGTTTATTTC
Organism: Lasiurus borealis; assembly: GCA_004026805.1. Lineage (NCBI taxonomy): Eukaryota > Metazoa > Chordata > Mammalia > Chiroptera > Vespertilionidae > Lasiurus > Lasiurus borealis. The sequence goes on from PVJN01051767.1 coordinate 12,448, forward strand.
CCTCCATTTTCTTCTCTCTTTTCTTGTGTATCTCTAATGTCTCTCTTTCTTTGGATTCTATTATCATTTTGTATTTTATTATTTTTATTAATTTTTATCTTCTTTTCTCCTTTTTTCCATTTTACTTTTCCTATCTCTATCTTAATAAATCTATTATTACTATGTTTTAAATTCATTATATATTTTTTTAATTTTCGCTTTCCTTATTTTTATTATTCTTATACTTACTAGAGGCCGGTTGCACAAAACTTGTGTATGGGGATTGGGGGGGTCCCTCAGCCCAGCCTGCACCTTCTTCAATCTGGTACCCCTTGGGGGATGTCCTACTGCTTCTTGTAACCTGGGATTGCTGGCTCCTAACCATTCGCCTGCCTAATCTTCCCTAACCCCTCTGCCTGTCTACCTGATCACCCATAACCACCTCTCCCTGCCTGCCTAATCACCCCAAACTGCTCCCCTACTGGCCTGTTCACCCTTAACTGCTCCCCTGCTGGCCTGATCACCTCTAACTGACTTAGCCTCGCCCCATACCCAGGACCCAGGATTCCCTCCTCCAGCCAGTGGCAGGAACCTGGTGTCGAGGGCGGTCTCGGTTTGACAAAGTCCCGGGAAGGCAAGCGTTCACAAAGTGAGCTGCCTCAGCACTTCGACCCCCCTAGTTTTACTGGAATTGTTTCTAGCTTTGTTTAAGGTTGCTTGCTTAGTTAGCTAAAGCTTAAGGAACGAGGGAGTTAATTTGTAAATAGAGTTTACTTAACTACAACATTCCATGAGTAAAAGATCCTGAGTGCTTAGTCTTGCCTGAGGTTTAGTGATTAACAGAAACTGATTGTCCTGAAACAAAGAGTGGCTAAAGGTCAGATGAGAGAACAGAAACCAAGAGCTCCTGCAATAATGAATGGCTTACAAACACGCTAGCATGTATAAAAAGGCCTAGAAAAATAAACTCGCGGCTGCAGTCTTGAACTGTCAGTCCTCCCGATCCCATCTCTGTCTGTCTCTTTCTTTTCTTAATCCTCACCCCCCTTTCAGGTGCTGTTCGACTGTAGTGCCGGCTGGCACCGGCAACCTGGCACTGGGGCTTCCCTCCCTCTGGCTGGCTGCAGGCACCAGGACCTGGGCCGGCTTTGCCCAAGCTGACTGCAGCTGCAGGGGACTATGGGTGGGCAGCTTCACCCAGTCCACAGCCGCAGACACCTGGGATTACAGGGTGGATAGCTTGTCCCTTTCTTGGGCTGCAGCCACAGGCTCTGGTGCCTGGGACCATGGGTTGGGAAGTTTGTCCTTCTCCCAGACCACAGCTTCAGATGCAGCCATTGACACCTAGGACTGCAGGGTAGGTGTCTTGTCCTTCTCCAGGCTACAGGTGCAACCACTGGCACCCAGGACCATGGGGACCATGGGGCATGCAGATTGTCCCTCTCCTGGGCCACAGGCACAAACACTGGTGCCCAGGATCACAGGGCAGGGACCTTGTCTCTCTCCAGGGCCACAGCAGCAGGTGCAGCCATTGGCACCCAGACCGCAGGGCTGGTGGCTTGTCCTTCTCCCAGGACACAGTCACAGCCTCTAGTGCCTGGGACCACAGGATGGGTGGCTTGTCCCTCTTCTGGGCCACAGGTGCAGTCAATGGTGCCTGGAATCACGGGGCATGCGGCTTGTTCCTCTCCCAGACCACACCCTGGCTGGTTTCCATTGCTCTATTTTTTTTTTCCATTCCTCTATTGTGAGCTCATTTGTACCTAGCAGGTCCCCATTCCTCTCTCCCCAGTGTTGAGTGTCTGAGCTGTTATAGTGTGACTGCATGAGGGCTTGATGATCATTGCATATTAGCTCTTTATTATATAGGATTCTTTTAACTTCCTTCTTGTTTCCATATTGCCTTTTTTTCTCCTCC
>PVJN01051768.1:0-14344 GCA_004026805.1 Lasiurus borealis
CCCCCCCGCCCCAATATCCTTTCCTGCAGGCCCGGTTGCCCTCAACTTTCCTCCTCTGCTGGTCTGGTCACCCCTAACCGCCCTCCACTGCAGGCTTGATTGCCCTCAACTGCTCTCCCTTGCAGGCCATCTTGTGTCCATATGGGGGCAGGGTCTTTGACCACATAGGGGCAGCCATCTTGTGTGTTGGAGTGGTCAATTTGCATATTACTCTTTTATAGATAGGATAGAGGCCTGGTGCACAGGTGAGGGCCAGCTGGTTTGCCCTGAAGGGTGTCCCGGATCAGGGTGGGGGATCCCTTGGGGCATGGGGTGGCCTGGTGGTGCCCCCCTGGCCATGCCCTCTGGTGACCCAAGTGGAGGCCCTGGGATCTGGGATTTATTTATCTTCTATAATTGAAACTTTGTACCAAAACAGGTCAGGGTGTGCTGAAAGCTTGGCTTCCTCCATCACTGGGGGCAACTCAAGCCACCTGCTCGCTCCAGCTGCCACCATTTTGTTGGTGTTTATTTATCTTCTATAATTGAAATTTTGTAGACTTGAGTGGAGATCTGGGCCCACCATAGTGTATGGAAAGCTTGGCTTCCACCATTGCCAGGGAAACCCTAGCCATCTTGGTTGGGTTAATTTGCATACTTGCTCCTGATTGGCTGGTGGGCATGGCTTATGGGTATAGTGGAGTGATGGTTAATTCCCAGGTTACTTTTTTTATTAGATAGGATGTTACAAATATTGAGAGCGTGAATGTACTCCAAGGGAATTTGGGTTTAGCTTTAGTCTTCTGAAGCAGGCTCCTCTCATCAGGTCTCTCCACCTTGTCCTTTTTTACATTTAGCCTCTTCACCCTCAGGCTGAAGGGGCTGCCTCTGGCCTAACGGGGGAGCAGGCCACTGTCAGTCCCTACTCATCGGTGTCACCACTTCTCACGGCCACCTCCAGAACCATTGCTTTTCTGTGTGTGCTCTCTCTCTGGAAGTACGTGCTGATGTGGGTGTCATGGTTAGGATGCGAGTGACTCTCAGGGGCCCAGTGTGTTTGTTTTATTGTACAAACAGAAGGTATGGCCAATTTGGTTTCCACAGGCCTCATTCAGTTACCCTCCCCTCTTCTGAAACCCTCCCAGCACTGGGGCCAGCAATGATGTGACTTCTCCGGTTTTAGGATGATGCTGGATTAGATCAAGTATTCTTACTTCCTGTCCTTAAAAATCTCCTGAAGACACACGGGAAGCGCTAACATTGTGTGTGTCTGAACATCACTTTGTGGCTTGTATAGGTCTTTCAAATGAGTCTGTGATTCCCAAACCTTAAAAACCACTGGAGAAAGGTATTTCCAGAAGCCGACCAAGCAGGGTTTTCACTGAAAATTACCATTCCGCCTGTGCCACTGTAGCCACATGCAATACTGAAGCACAGTTGCAGGGTGCAATGGGCTGTGCTTCCTGTCCTCAGAGCATCATGTAGCTCATTTGAACTCATGGGAAGAATTTCCAGAGTGGAATGCTTCTGACAGTGACTGGGCTGTGGGTTCTTGGCAGGGTGGGGAGCAGACCCCGAGCTGGGCCACAGCTTTCTGCTGGCGGTCATTCCACAGAGCTGTTCTTCACCAGCCCTCTCTCCCCGTGAGTCCGAAAGCAAATGTCACGCAGCTACATCCTAGAAAAGGAGGAATTCACTCTCGTGGCTGCACCTGAAAAACCATGATGATTATATTGTCTAAACAGATTTTTAAATGGAGCCATGGGCATTTCGCCTAGGAATAAATCTGTTTCCTCACGGGATGTCTTTTGTAGCAGCCCGGGGGGGGGGGAGGGGGGGGCAAAAGGATAGTTTTTGTCTCCCCGGACCAAGGAGGGCCTCTGGGGTCTTGGTCCACGTGTGGCTTGGTTAACGTGTTTGACATTTGGTGAGAGAGGACGTGTTGTCATGGTTGGTTTTAAAGTCAGTGATTTCAGCAGCCTGAAGCATGCTCTAGATATAGCTTTCCCTCTCCGCTTCCCTCAACACACTCACAGAGGCCTCTGGTTCCTCCTGTCCACATTCCTTGACGATGCAAATTGCTTCTAATTTTTTCACTGGTTTCTTCTAATGTCCTGGACTTTCTTTCCCCAAACACCGAGGTTTTCTTTATTGCACTCCTGGCTGAGCGGGAGGCACTGGACCTTCCTGATGGCAAAGCAGGGATGGTTCCCAGAGGCCTCTAACTAATTTGCCCTCTACTCCAGGTGACTCTAAGCTAATTAAGATGGTAGCACATTGATTGCATCTCTTAAAGGGACATGTTTCATTTCAGAAGGCAAAACGCGTGGAGAGAAAATATGGAAGGGCAGTTATGAAGACTTTAGTGAGTGATGTGATTACATCTCTTTTCCCCACCAAATGTAGGCTTCTAATTGCCCTTTACGCAAAGGCTAACACCACACAAATGATTGCACTTCAGGTAAATTCACCTTGGAAAGGGGAGGGAGAATAAATGCCCACATCCATGTATTTGCCAACCATGAGCTCTGCTGGATAAATAGTCCACCCTCGGCATCTACCTAGCTGCTGCTGCCCCACCTCTTCCCTGGATCTCCTGCAGCCTGAGTTATGACCACTCCTCAGGGATGTGCTGGTGGGAGAAGGGCCTTCTTTGCATACCTCCCACCTGGTAGCCTGAAAGCTCAGGAGAATGACAAAACTTTGGGACTCCAACCTGATCCCAGCCCAACTTGTTTTGCTTTTGTTTTCAGCATCTAACATTATATTGTATTAGTTTCAGTTGTACAGCATAATTATTAGATAACCATATACTTTACAAAGTGTTCCCCCCTGTATTTTTACCTGACACCGTATATAGTTACTAAATCACCTGGTGCATGAATTTGTGCACATTGAAAGGAAATTAATTAGAAGGTGGCTGGTGGGGGAGGACTGGGCGAGATGGGCAGGACATGCCCTGGAGCCAACCTCCTGAGGTCCCTCCCTGGCCAGCCTCAGCTGGTATGGCATTGTGGCTTGAAGGTTGTCTGTGGAGTGAGCGGGGTCTCTCTGGCAGGTGGGGTCCCTCAGCCTGGTGGGATTGGGCTGAGACTGGCTCTCCGACATCCCCTGAGGGGTCCTGGAGTGCAAAAGTTGCTGTCGTACAAGGTGTGGAAGACAAATGCAAGTTTGCAGTAAATCAGATTCAGAACCAACAGTGACCCAGCAACAGCATAACCCATGGTCGAAGGTGGAATCACATGACCCTGCAAGGAATCGGGCTCCCTCCTCTCTGGTTTTGGGGTGCATCACCCGAAGAACCTCTGCTGCCAAGTCACTGCAGCTCCACAGCTCCTGCATTGAGCATCTGCCTCCTGGTGGTCAGTGCGTGTGAGAGCTACCAGTTGGACAGGCACTTAGCACATTAGCCATATATATACGCACACACACACACACACACATACAGTGGCACATACAGTGGTACCTCGAGATACGAGTTTAATTCGTTCTGTAATCTTGAGGCGTGGGAAACTATGAGACGCTCGAGTTGTGGTAAACTGGTGGGTCGTGTGCAGCCCGCCGATCCGCGCGATTACTCCTATCTCAAATGTTGCTCATATTTCAAAGCAAAAATCGCTCGCTCGATGGCTCATATCTCCAAAATCTGGTATGTTAGGGCACTCGTATCTTGAGGTACCACTGTATTACAATGTTATTGACTTTATTCCTTATGCTGTACTTTATAATTCCAAGACTACTTTGTACTACCAATTTGTAATTTGTTCCTAGTGAGCCCTTCACACTCCAGTCTAGGTTGAAAGGGAGGGCCACACAGCTATGGAGAGTCTGACTTTTGGTGGGACATCCCAGGATGCAGCGCAAATGGGACATCAGTTCTTTGAACTCAGCAGTGAAAGCTGCAGGTTACGAAACGCAGCAGCCAGGACGCCAGGAGTAGGCTGTGGGAAGGAATGCTGCTCCTTTGGCCTACGGAGGCTGCTCTCGAGCCACATCAAAGGGCTATCAGCAGTCTTTGGTTTGACTGCAACATCTGCAGTGGGGAAGCATCTGCTGGCTCCTTTTCTAGCAGCAGGAATTATGCCTAAATGACAAATTATATGTCATTGACCAACATCCTCCATCCCTAGTCCTTCCTGACCTCTTGGTAAACAGTGGTGTCTCTGAAAATGCATGTGAAAGTCAACAGAACAAGACATACAGATGGTCCACAGACACATGAAAAGATGCTCAGCATCACTAAGCATCAGGGAAATACAATCAAAACCACAATGAGATCTCATTGTGCCAGAATGTCTCTTAGGAGAAAGACTACAAAGAATAAGTGCTGGCGAGGATTGCAGACTGGTGCAGCCACTATGGAAAATGGTATGGAGAGTCCTTAAAAAAATTAAAAGGAAAACCACTGTATGACTCAGCAACCCCACTTCCGGGCATTTATCTGAAGGAAATGAAAACACTAATTTGAGAATATATATGTAACCCTGTGTTCTTTCCAGCATCATTTACAACAGCCAAGAGTGGGGAAGTGACCTAGGTACTGGTAGATGAATGGATAAAGAAGATGTGGAGTATTTCTCAGCCAAAAAAGAGAAGGAAAGCTTATCCTTTATGAACACATGGATGAACCTAAATGAAATAAATCAGGTAGAGACAGACAGATACAGTGGTTTCACTTATATGGTGACTCTAACAAAACAAACAAACAAACAAAACTAAACAGAAACAGATTCATAGATACAGAGAACAAACTGATGGTTGTCAGATGGCACAGAGTCTGGGGAAGGGCAAAAAGGTGAAGGAGATTAAGAAGTACAAATTGTCAATTATAAAATTAGTCATGAGGATGTAATGAATAGCATAGGGCAGTGGTCGGCAAACTGCGGCTCTCAAGCCACATGGGGTCTTTGGCCCCTTGAGTGTGGCTTTTCCACAAAATACCACGGCCTGGGCAAGTCTATTTTGAAGAAGTGGCATTAGAAGAAGTTTAAATTTTAAAAAATTTGGTTCTCAAAAGAAATTTCAATCGTTGTACTATTGATATTTGGCTCTGTTGACTAATAAGTTTGCCGACCACTGGCATAGGGAATATAATCAATACAGTGACAGACAGCTATTAGATTTAGCATGGGGATTACTTTCTGAGGTATATAAATGCCAATCACTATGTTGTTCATCTGAAACTAATACAGTATTGCATGTCGACTGTAATTTAAAATTAAAAAATAAGAATCAACAGAATAAGCCAGGTAGGGTATAAAGGCTTTTTGGTATTACTATGCTTTTAAAATAGATGAAAAATTTGTTTTAATTAAATACTGTAGTTCCATTTTACACCATGATATTGGTTCTTTGAAGAGAGATAATATCAATTATCTTTCCCTAAAATCAGTAGTTTGGGGCAATATCTCTTTGAATGAGTATTTGGTCATTTAAATGTCAATGACAATGATGGGTGATAGTTCCAGGATTTTTCTCATATGATGTTTGTTAATATTGGTTGCATAGGAAAAGGAAAGGTTTGTAGTACTTTGGGAGAGAGTATCTTTGTTCATAAAAATAAAATTTCACTATCATTTTTTTTTATGAAAGATTTAAAAAAAGCTACAACTTACATGCCAAATGGAAGGATTTCTGGTCTAGACCTTATCTGGTGCGTTGTAGCTATGGAATTAAAAAACAAAGTGTTTTAGTCCTGATTGGTTTTTTCAGTGGGTAGAGCATCAGCCTGTGGATCAAAGGGTCTCGAGTTTGATTTTCAGTCAAGGGTACAAACCTTAGTTGCAGGTTCAATCTCTGGTCCCAGTTGGGACTTGGGCAGGAGGCAGTCAATGTCCCTCCCTCCCTCCCTTTCCCTTGCTCCCTCTATCCCTCCTATTCTGTCTGAAAATCAAGGGAAAAAATATCCTTGGGGTAGGTTTAAAAATAAATAATAAATAAAAAATAAATAGAAAAACAAAGTGTTTTAAAGGTCATTTAAGCAGAATACATAATATTATTATACTAGAGAACCAGTGCACAAAATTCAGCCCAGCCTGCACCCACTCCAATCTAGGACCCTTTGAGGGATGTCTGACTGCCCCTTTAGGCCCAATCCAGGTAGGCTCCCAATTGCTCACCTGCCTGCCTTCCTGATTGCCCCTAACTGCTTCTGCCTGCCAGCCTGATCACTTCCTAACTACTCCCTGCCAGCCTGATAGATGCCTAACTTCTCCCCTGCCAGCCTGTTTGCCCCTAATTGCCCTCCCCTGCAGGCCTGATCACCCCTAACTGCCTTCCTCTGCCAGCCTGGTCACCCCAACTTTCCTCCTCTGCCAGCCTGGTCACCCCTAACTGCCCTCCCCTGCAGGTTTGATCACTCCCAACTGCCCTCCCTTGCAGGCCTGGTCCCTCCCAACTGCCCTCCTCTGCTGACCATCTTGTGTCCACATGGGGACAGGATCTTTTTATTACATGGGGGCAATCATCTTATGTGTTGGAGTGATGATCAATCTGCATATTACTCTCTTATTAGATAGGATAGAGGCCTGGTTTGCCCTGAAGGGTGCCCTAGATCAGGGTGGGTATTCCCTTGGGGCATGGGGTGGTCTGGGCGAGGGGCCTATGGTGGTTTGCAAGCTGGCCACAAACCTCCTGGTGACTCAAGTGGAGGCCCAGGTATCTGGGATTTATTTATCTTCTATAATTAAAACTTTGTAGCCTGGAGCGGAGCCAAGCCTTCTGCTCACTCAGTGGTGGCAGCCATTGAAACTGGAGCAAAGGCCTGTGTGGGCCAGGATTTGGGGAAAGCTTAGCTTTCTCTATCACCAGGGACATCCTCCTGCTCTCTCTGTGGCTATAGCCATCTTGGTTGGGTTAATTTGCATATTGGCTCTGACTGGCTAGTGGGCATGGCTGGTGGGTGTGGTGGAGGTATGGTCAATTTGCATATTACTCTTTTATTAGATAGTTTAGCTGATCTTTTGGATATTAACATATTGCAGACCAGTGGTTTTATTGCTAGATTTACCCAGTGGCCAGATAAGTTTCTATTGAACGAGTACAAAAACGGTTTTATATAAATGTTAAAGGCACACTTTTAAATTAAATACCCATTTCATTTTGAAGTTATTTATTACATGTTCTTACAAGCTAATATTTTTTTAAAGTATGATACTTTGTAAAAACACTGTGTAATATGAAGCTACAATTCTCGTGATCCATCTGCAATGTCTTAAAAGAATAAAAACCCATATGAAAACCTGTGAATCTCTCTCTGAAGTCTGTAGTGTTAATTTTCTCACATAAAAGAAAGAATTATTATTTGTGAACCATACTATTTTATTATTTAGCATTGTTTGGAATCAACAATTATTGAAGTAAAAGAGATAATTATAAGTATTTTTGAAAAATTAAAGACAATGGGAATGCAAACTACTTACTCCCTGAGTAGAAATGTTAGTTTGTTTTATTTAAAAGTCATGGCAAAAAAAAGAAAGGGGAGAGGTTTTTTATGGTTCCACTCAAAGATATCATTGGTGTTTGTACAAGGATGTTTCTCATCTAAGGGGAAGAGGCACCCTGGGGGTCAGGCCTCCCTGGGTATCTCTGTTCAGGGCCACATGAGGAATCATTAGTGATGTCCTAGAGCAGTGGTCGGCAAACTCATTAGTCAACAGAGCGGCAAACCGCGGCTCGCTAGCTGCAGTTTGCTGACCACTGTCCTAGAGGTTAAAACACAGTAAATGCAGACCAGTTGATATAGAGATTGTCAGATTGACTAGAAACAAGTCTCAAACATATGTCCTAGGGACTCTACATAGACAGGTTAAATATAAAAGGATGGAAAAAATACACCGTTAGAAACACTAACCACACACTAAGTGACCATAATAACATCAGAAAATATTAGAAAAGTGGGCTTTAAACAAGGCATATTGAAGAGGAGAAGCATTACATGATGGTAAAAGCCAGTTCAACTGAAAGCCATAGCAACCGTAACTGTGAATGCACCTACCAACAGAACTTCAAAGGACCTAAAGAAAAACACAAAAGAAGAAATAGACAATCCATGATAATAGTTGATTTCAACAGGTAAACAGAATACCCCTGATGTCATCTGTGCCTATAGTTGATCTCAACAGGTAAACAGAAATTTAGTAAGAATAGAAGACCTTAGGAACACTGTCATTCAATGTGACCTAGTGGGTATTTATGGAACAGTCCACCTAATAACAGCAGAATACCCACTTTTTTTCATGTGAACATTAACATTTACCAAGATAGAAAAAATTCTGGGCCATAAAATCAACCTTAATAAATTTAAGTAATTGCTATGTAAGTTCTCAGCATAGAGCAATTAAACTAAAAAATCAGTAACAGAAAGAACTCTGGAAAATCCCCAAATATTTGGAAATTAAGCAACATAGTACTTAACTACTGTATATCATAGCTAAAAAAAAATTCACAGGATTAATTTATTCCCTTTTGAATTGAATGAAATATGCAAACTTCATTTAATTTTGAATCGAATGAAAATGAAAACACAATATATCAAAATTTGTGGAATGTAGGTAAAACAGTGCTCAGAAATTTATAGCATTTTATATTTACATTAGAATGGAAGAAAGGTCTAAATCAGTTATTTAAGTTTCCATCTTAGGCAAATTAAACCAAAAGCTGGCAGAAGGAAGAAAATAACCAGTGAAATAGATGTCAGAAAAGCAATGGAAAAAAACAATGAAATAAAAAGCTGATTCTTTGAAAAGATCAATACAATTGATACATCTGTAGCCAAATTAACCAAGTGAAAAGGAGAGAAGTAACAGATTACCAATATCAGAGATAAAAGAGAGGAGATTGTTATAGTTAATAAAAAGATAATAGGGAATATTATGAACAGATTTATTTAATAACTTAGGTAAAATTGAGAAATTCCTTGAAAGACACAAATTACCAAAGCTCACTCAAAAAAAAGAAATAGATAATCAGAATAGCCCTATCTTAATAGAAAAAATTGAATTTATAGTTGGAAACTTCCCAACAATAAAAAAAATTCAGCCCTAGATGTCTTCACTGGAGAATTCTGCTAAACATTTAAGGAAGAAATAACACCAAGGCTACACAAACTCTTTCTGAAAGTAGAAAAGGAGTGAATGCTTCCAACTGAAGAGGTTAACATTGCCTCATTGTCAACCCCGTTATAAGAAAACTGCAGATTCATATCGCTCATGAATATAGATGTAGAAATCCCCAACAAAATATTGTCATTCTCGCTAATTATTTTCTAATATGCTTACCCCCCCCCCTTTTTTTTTAAAAAGGGATTGTTTCAACAATGCCATAAAGTACTAAAACATTAACACTCGGAACACAAAGAATCAGAAGCCATGATATATTGCTGGTAACTAAGAGAGGGAAGTAATGTTGTGAATCTATGGAAGGCAGAGTGCTGCTTGTTGTCTGGTGGTACATAGCAGAAAGTCTAATGCAAGCCTCCTTACCTTATCAAGAGATACTCTTTCTGCTAGTAACTTCGGATTCCTCACCTCTTTATCCTGTTGCGTTGTGACCTTGGGAGGCTGAGTCCTGGGTCAAGTTCACCTCCTTACTCACAAGGCCTGCCCTAACCAGGAAATGCTAAATGTGATCCATTGAATAGTGTGGTTGTAGAAGTTGGAAGGAGTCTAGAACCAGCGAATATAGAGCCGGGGCTCCTCCACCTGCCTTGCTCAGATCCAGGGCCCACCCTTGAACATGAGTGAGAGCTCAGGTACAGGCACAGCTACAGCTGGGCTCCTGTCTTTGAAGGAGCCAGTCAATCCTGAGGGCCACCACCTTCCCTTGGGTCTCTCCAGGCGACCATCAGCCCCCAGGGACAAGGTGGCACCGAAAAGCTTTCTCAGCCCAGTTGCAGAATGATTTATACTAGAGCCGGAGAGCATGATGGGACAGGGGTTGTGAGGCAAGGAAGGAGGAGGGTGCAGGGTGAATTCAGTTTTAGCTGTTATTTTTTAGATATAGTTCATCATCAAGTTTAATTGTCTATAAATAGCTGGACATAGAGAGCTGGAGAGAGGGAGGGTTTTGGCCAAGGGTACAAATCTGGGCATCATTCTCTATAACTCACCAGGGCTCCCCAACACTTCCTGCCTCCCCTGCCCCCTGCCCCCATAACAGCCCAGACTGTTTTTTCTCTATTGGAGGTGAGGCCTGTATCCTAAATGAAATGGATTCGGTTTACTCACCTTTCCAGTGGAAATTCTGTAATTGTTCATATCCTCTCTCTCTGTGTTTTTGCCATCTGTTGAATCAATTAATTTTATATGTTGTTTATTTCAGAAAAACTGTACAACTCCAGTGGGCGAGATTTAAGAAGGGCCCTTTTCTCCCTGAAGCAGATATTTCAGGTAAGTGAAGAAGAGAGTGCTCTTGGGTTCCGTTTTGGCATTTCTGTGGAATGAGATACAGACCAGGGTATACCTTTCATTGATTGCTGTCTGCCTCCTTGTCAACCCGTCTTGTCATTGTCTTCAGGGTGCACATCTTAGAAAAATTAAAACAGCTGTCTACAGACACTGCCTGCTTTTAGACCTCCCAGCTCCATATCTTCTCCCGCTTCCCGCAGTAGTTCTCAACCTTTTTAATGCTGTGACCTTTTAATACAATTCCTCATGTTGTAGTGACCCCCAATCTTAAAATGATTTTCGTTGCTACTTCATAACTGTAATTTTGCTACTGTTAATGAATCATAATGTAAGTATGTTTTCTGATGGTCTTAGGCGAACTTGCTAGCAGTTTTCAACCTGTGGGTTGCGACCCACAAGTTGAGAATCGCTGCTGTAGAGCCTAAGACCATCAGAAAACACAGATATTTACATTATGATTCATTAACAGTAGCAAAATTACAGTTATGAAGTAGCAACGAAAATAATTTTATGATTGGAGGTCACCACAACATGAGGAACTGTATTAAAAGGTCACAGCATTAAAAAAGGTTGAGAGCCACTGAGGAGAGTTTGAGAGTGTTATTCTCTTGTTGGTTCCTCATAGCCTTCTGGATTACTTCTGGATTTCTCTGTATAACATCAAGGTCCTTCTGGACCTATCTTCTGTTCACACCTTGCTGTCCTTGGCTGCATCCTGAGTTCTGCCTGTCATTGCATTCTGGGAGCCATCTGTGCCTTCTCTCTTCTGCACCTTTGCCCCTGGACCTACTGCTTTCATCTCCAAATACACCCTCCCCTCAACCCAACCCACTCTCCACATCTCTCAGTTTTCTTTCTCGTATCTCCTTTTGTCAGAGAGCTTTTCCCCAAAGTAAATGACCCCTCACCACAGTCATGGGCCCTTCGAATACCCCTGTTGTCATCTGTGCTTACAGTGTGGAACTTAAGATACTTGGGCACTTGTGGGAGTCCAGTCATCTGGGAGCTCACTGGGTTCCATCGCTGTGTCTCTGAGGCCTCGCACAGTGTCTGGTGCCACTTAAGCAATCAATGGGCTGGGCGACCGCAAGAGTCTTAACAGATGTCTGTCGTCTGTCCTCCCTGTCTCTAATTTAGTCAGTGCTTCACTGACTAATTGTCCCAAAGCTCCACCTCCCACGAATCTAAATCTTAGATGCACAAAAGTGGAACTTCTTCACCCTCCATGACGTCCTCTCTCAAACTCAGATCCCTGACTGCGGGAGCTGGACTTTCACTGTGTCCCCAGAGGCCATGCCCATGCCCCTCCTCACCCTGACTCATGCAGAACCTCTGCCTGCCTGTGTTTCTGTTATTCAGTTTTGACTTCTTTCAAAACCTATTATCACCTTGTTGAGTATCCAGTTGATGGCAGAACCACACAGAGAAGAGCTATTCTAAGTGACTTTAAAATACTGTAATTTGTGCATTTTGAATCACACATACACACACACATGCACTGTTTTCATGTTTACAGTAATCATGTGGTGGTGGTAGTGTTGGCATTGCTATTCTGAGACTGTGTAGATATATAGTTATCCCAATTTTGTCATTCTTAGAATTCTTAGGGATTTGGATTCTTGGTGTGAGGTAGAAAAAAGATAGAAAAGTAGAAGAGGTTAAGTTTAAAGCTCCATATTCCTGAATTGGAAAAATCAGATTGAACCCATGTTGTATGTTATGTTAACAATCAAACAAGCAAATAAGCATATTTCTAGCTCTGTTTATGGAAAAGGACTAGAAGCAATGATCAACCCATTAGCCAAAATCACCCAAAGCAGCAAGACTGTGGTCTTAAAATCCTGAAAGGGAGCAGAACTCCTTGGAAAACTAGCTGATTCTAAGTCTGGAGAAAAAATGGGTAAAATAAACTTGGGACCTCTTATATGGACAGCAAGGAAGCTGTCAAATACTACTAGGATTATTGCCAAAAGAGTCTCCCACTGGTTGACCACTGATGGGACAATGTAAGCACCAATAAGGATGATAATTTCAATGAGTTAAAACACATCAACTGTTTGCATTGATGAGTTCATTATGATACTAGAAAAAAAATAAACCCAATGGATTGCTCACCATTGGAAAATGCTAGCATCCAGCTCATAATTTTTAACATGGGTAAAGTTTTAGAATCTCATATTTATATCTTTCTATGTGAATTTTAGGATAATCAAATAGTAGGTGAAGTGAAGATTTATGCATAAAAATATTCTAGCTTAAGAAGTCATAAGGAGTGATAGAATTAGAATACCCTGATTTTACAACCTAATGAATGAATGGACAGATAGGTCTGAGCAGCCAGAGCTGCTGATGTGACAGTGATGAGAAGCAACCAGATGCTATATGTGTCCTCATGGAAACACTGCCATCAATGATGTGATCAAGCCAACAAAGTCAACCCTGGAACTGATCATGCTCTATGCGCAATAACCAGTGAATAAATGATCCAGGACAGAAATGCTTGTTACACGACACCACAGGCGTGTAATCAACAAAACCCAGACTGTGGGCAAACGACCTACTTTCTTCAACACATAAATTTCAAGGGGGAAAGAAACAGAGACGAATTAAAATACATTTAAAATTTATATCAACTAATTGCCACATGTGGATCTTATTTAGATCCTGACACAAATTGTAAGAAAACAGTATTTATGAGACAGAAATCTGGTCACTGACTGGACATTTGATAACATAAGAAAGTATTAATTTTTTTTATTATGAGCACATAATTTTAAAGAGTTCCTATTTTGGAGATACATATTGGAATACTTATGGATTAAATGATGTGATGTCTAGGATTTGCTTCAAATTAATATGGCAGCAGGCTGGGGGTGTGACAGAAGAAACAGGATTGGTATGACTTGATTGGCATCAGGGGTTCACTAAATTATTCTGTCTTATTTTGTATATGTTTAAAATTTCCTGTGGTGAAAAGTTAAGAAAATAAAACAAATGTGTTTGGAGTCTTATAGCACATCCCCTCGCCACACCTCCTCTGTAGTGTTGGCTTGGGATCCTCAAGAACGCTGTTTCTACTGATAACTCATTAAAGAAATATTTTTTAGCAGCCTTTGTCCACACCTCGTAGGCAAGGGAGAAGGTGTTTTGCCATCAGAACTTTATAACCTGTCTAGAAGACCACCCACGTGCACACCAAACAGCCGTAAACCACAGAACAAGATGCACTGGGGATTGAATGGGTTACACAGGTTGCAAGCTGTCTGGGGCCTCGATCTCTTCTCACACCCGGGAGCCTGCCTCTCCATCATCCCTCGTGTTTTCTCGATGTGGAGGTTATATTTGGAAGTGGGGGTAAACAACAACGACAACAAAATCTTGAGCCATTGCCCATTGGGATTATGTTGCATATTCCTTGACTAATAGGCATTAAAATATGATCACAGATTATTGCATGGCTCTTATAGGAAATTCTGAAGCGCAGTGATGATCACTTATTCGTTAGTGTTAACATTCTGATTTCATTCTTGTTGTTTCAAGAACCACTTATTAGTGCCTATAGATTAGGATATGTGTTTAAAATCTAGTACATTGCCGATTTGGAAGATACTCTCCACGTTTACTATCCATACATTTTTAGTTCCTAAAATGCCTTATCTACATATGTGCATACCTTTTACTTTGGGTTCTGAACTATTTTTTACAAACACCATCTCCTCTGTCCAGTGTTTTTTTCTAGGTACCTTTCCCAGACAGTCAGCTCGATATTAATATTAGTGATTAGCTTGAGTGGTTTCTTGAGAGCTTGTTCTCACTTTTTCACTATGAAGTCATGTGTGAATCTAGTTTTAAAGTAATAAACATTGTTACATGCTTGGAAAAACTTTCTGACTAGACATGAGCTCATCTAAATGTTCACTTTTCACATATGCTGGTGGAAAAGGATATGGGATGGAGAG
>PVJN01051769.1:0-14344 GCA_004026805.1 Lasiurus borealis
GTCCCTGTGCAAGAAATGCCAGTCCCTCTCCGAGGAGGAAGCAATATATTTTATGTCGGCTACATTCATGCAAGGAGCAAGTTCACAGAGCCGGCCAGAACAAGTGTGTGTGTGTGTGTGTGTGTGTGTGTGTGTGTGTGTGTGTGTGCATGTGCGCAGAAACCTATCTTTTTATCTGTGGACCTAGGGTACACACTGCGTTAGAGGAAGATCAGAGTCATCCACTTTGTGGGGGGTGGGGAGGAAAGAAGGGGGGAAACCCAGGCGCCAAGGGGCCTCGAGGAGGGGCCCGGAGACCTCCTGTGACTGTGCCAGACAGACACAGGCCTGTCACCCAACCCCGAGTTAGGGCTAACAGCTGAATGACAGAATTAAGTTCCCATCGTGCCTCGTGTGAGTTTTGGAAATGCCTTTAGGGTTGAGAAGCTCCTAGACAGAGCTTTCTCATGTCCCTCAGACTGCGGTCATTAACCCTTCTGGGCCTCCCTGTGCCACGAAGAGGCCTGGGTCTGAGCGCTACACTCTGATAATGCAGGAAGGGACGCTTCTGCTCTCAGGATCCACAATGGGTGGTGGTCCCTGTCCCTGGGGGAGCCACCCCTCCCCTTCCTCCCCCCACTGCCGGGGGGTCTACCTTCAAGGCCCAGCAGCAGTAGTTACTGCTCCTGAGAACAGACGCATTCGGCGTATTGCACGAACTTCACTGCTGGAGGCACTGAGCAGTGTCAGGTCTTCAACATACAAACCAGGAGAGCCAGCTCCTGCCTTAACATGAACTAAAATGTCTTCTTGGTCTGCACAGAGTCCCTCTCCTCCACGGGAACAGTCAGCTTTTTAACATGTTGAATTACATCCAAGCCCACTACTCCCCAAAGAGGAGTGGGCGGTCAGACTGTCTACCCCAAAGGCCAGTGAGGGTGCTCCTGCACATGCTCAGCGAAGGGCGCTGGACCCACGATCTGTCTAAATGCCCGCTTTCCACCGGATTCCCGAATACTTAGCTGCTCGGTATTAGTGTCAGCCTTTGTATCCCACATGTCGGAGGAGCCCTGCCAGTGACAATGGTTCCAGAACCAACTACGGGGTGACGGGAGAAGTCTGTGTGGGGTGGGAGGGTGGGGGTGTGATTTGTGTCGTCAGAAAGAGACTCTATGTTATCGTGGAGCCACCTCGAGCTGGAAGCATCAGTGTCAGGTCCCCCAGGGCGGAAGTGAACACCGGTTCTGGGAACGGGTTTGATTCTTCCCGGGAAACCCTGCTCCAGAGAACAGGTCCTCCAATGCCGCCATCAGAATCCCGACTGGGAAAGCACGTGACCGTGCTCCCATGATCACGGTGGGATCTGAATAACCAGGTGGTCCCTGTGGTCCAGAGCCAGCTGCTGTCGGGGAGAGCTGGCTGCGCTGGGAAATCGCTGACTCTTCTCCCTCCTTCCTTTCATGGGGTTTCCTCCTCCCTCTGACCACCCTCCTGAGGCCTTGCTTGGCTCCCTCTGCTCCTGCAATTTTGGGGCTTCTCAGGCTCTACTCTTGACCATCTTCTCTAGTTTCTCTGTTCAGTTTGCCCGGGTGAGCTCGTGGTCATAACGACCACCTACATGCTACTGACTCGCCAAACTGCACTTCTAGCTCCTTTTCTCCCGGCTCCACATCCGTGTCAGACCACACGTCATCACGCGACGTTCCTCGGCACCTCCCACTCGACCTGCCCAGAACCCACCCATCACCCCACGTCTCCAAAGCCGGCGCACCCTTCCCTGTTCCCTACCTAACTGAATGGCAGCACTGGCTTCTCAGTGGCCCCCGCCAGACTCCTCAGCCCCCCGCCCAGCTCACCAGGACGTCCTGTGGCTTTTACTTCCTACGCCTCTGGCCCTACTCTCCACGGGCACTGGGCGTAGGCCCTCATCAGCTCTCACTGTGGTTATTCCGACAACCTTTACACTGGCCTTTCTGCCCCTTCACACAGCTCCCTACCCTGTGGCTCAGTTGGTTGGAGGGTCATCCCATACACTGGAAAGCTGTGGGTTCGGTTCCTGGTCAGAGCACATAACCCAGGTGGTGGATTGGATCCCAGGTCCGGGCACATATAGGAGGCAACCAACTGATCTCTCTCTCTCTCTCTCTCTCTCTCTCTCTCTCTCTCTCTCTTCTCTCCTCTCTCAAATCAACAAAAACATATCCTCAGATGAGGATTTTAAAAAGTCATAATAAAGAGAGAGAGAGAAGAGAGGGAATAAACGGAGGTTGTTTAACCTGCAAAAAAGAACGACACAGCTGCAAGTCCAGTATTCAAACTTTTAAAGAGCAATGTTGTGGGAAAGTAAATAGATGTGGTTTTTGTTTGTTTGTTTGTTTTGTGACAAACCAGGACACAGGGAGAAGCAGCTGCCACACTGTGGACCAAGACAAGAGGGGCTGAGAGCCCCCTTCTGCAGCAGCCTCCGCCTCGCACTCCTCCGTGAAGGCCCTGGAGCCACCGGGCAGGGTGGCCCCTCAGTGGCACCCTCACTGCACCTGAGCACCCTCCCATGGTGCGGAGGGGACTGTGGCACTGCGGTGTGTTTTGATGTCTTCTCCTCAACCGAGCACTCTGCGCACTTGGCCGTACTTTTGTATTCGCAGAGCCTAAGAGAGGCAGCGGAGGAGATGGTGCAAGTCCCGGCTTTAGGGTCCCCTTTCTGTCACTTAATAGCTGCATCGTGCTGAGCAAATTAGTTAGCTCTCCTGGTTCCGTTTATACATCGACGAAGTGGGAATAATACACAACATTCAGGCCGAAGCCTATGTATTATGCCTAGTGCCCGGCACACAGGGAACACTTTAAGGCACCACCGTTCCACGGACCCTCCCGATGACCCTGCGAAGGTCTCCCGTTTCGGAAAGAGGCTGAGGTGCAAAGAGACTCTGCATTAGGCCACCACCACGCAGGACCCTGGGGCCGGGATTTCAGACATCTCATAGCTTATTCCTTTCAGGCATCTGAAAAAAGTTTTGTCCCTGGTTTTTCAATCACGCTAAAGTGATCTGACAATAAAAGGAAGCACTTTCTTCCACGGGGGAATACAAATGTTCTTTGTGAATTACATCACCTCTTCCAGAGGAACTGTCTTATCCGTCAGGAGAGAAGCTCGCAGCTCACAAAGTCGCTCTAGCGCTGTGCTCCCCACCCCGTCGCTGGGCTCCCCAGACCTTCTCAGCCCGCCGCGTGGCCTCAGGGAGGATTGTGGCCCTCCACACTCCACGGTCACCTTCTCAGCAACAAGGCGCGACGCTCAGGTGAGTGACCAAGCCAACACCCTGGGCCTTGTAATTCACTGACCTCCACACCCCAGTGACTTCGACCTTCATTCCAGCAACTCACTCACCTGGATCTTGCAAATTGGCACTTCCAGTATTTGGAACAAGAAATCCCACCTTTTGATCCTAAAACTTCCTCTGTATCTATTTCTCTCACTTCTTTATTCTCACCAAGAAAGGGCCTGGAACCCCCTCCCCCTCCATCACTCCAATCCACGGGCTTCCTCCTGGTGATATCTTTTCACCATTCATCCTGGCGTTCGGGGCTCACGGGTCCAATAACACCCGAACCACCCGCTCCCCGCTCCTCCCGGTCTGCCTGCCACGCCTGCATTGCCAACCGCATCCAGGATGAGCCATCCGACCACCTGAAACGTCTGTCCTGCTCCTGGGCCGTGAGCTACACCGATGACACATTTATCAGCCAGGCCTTCCTGCTCCTCGGCCTTTCCCCCCATTTGTTCCTCGTCAGTTCCCTCCTGCATCCCCCCTCGTCTCCAGCGCCCCACACCTGTCACAGCTCTCTCCCTCATTCTCAGCAGATGCCTGTCGGCTAACTGCCTTTGGGATTTCCTTCTCGTCCTTTCTGTGAAAGACTCAGAAGTCCATGCATCTTCCAGTGACCTCCGTGTAGGAGTGACAAGCAGAGAACAACAAGCAGAGAACACAGCCCCTGCAGAACCGCCAGCCACCCAGCCGCCAGGCAGCGCGGGAGGGAAGTCTCCTCAGACGCCAGCAAGCAGGATGGGGGTGTCGGCCGGAACCAGAGAACGGCACTTCCTGCCTGGAGTTTCCCACTGAATACGTTCTGGGTGTGTGTGTGTATGTGTGAGTGTGTGTGTGTGTGTTTAATTTTGCCCTTGTCACTTCCACTCTCCATCACAGAGCTGGTGCCGTGTGAGGCTGAGTGGCATCCGAAGGTGGAAGGAAAAGATGATTATAACGGCCGAGTGAGCCCCCGCCCCCGGCAATGGGTTATAATCCAGATTACCCTGTGCTGCCTCCGGACGAGGAGGGACAGAGCAGTAACCATTCCCGTGAGCTCTGCACGCAAATGTGTGTGCTTGTGTGTGTGTGTGTGCGTGCGTGTGTGTGTGTGTGTGTGTGTGTGTGTGTGTGTCTATGCCAGAGCCATCCCAGGAGCCAGAAAACACCTGTGCAAAGTGATAAACAAGCCGCTCCAGCGACGCCACAACTCTCTGCCCGGGTGCCAGGTTCCCGGCGGACCTGGCGCTTCCCCCACGCCCCGTCCCTCTCGTGAGGCATCACGAGCGTCTTCCCGTGCCGCCAGGGGCCGGTGCTCCCTCTCAACTCTGCGCCTCTCCATCTCCGCCTGCCTCAGGCTGGCTCACACCAGCAGGACTTCTGGGCAGCCCTCCGGGTCCCCCTTAGGGTAGGGCAGGGGCCCCGCAGTGTGCTCCGAGCCCCCGGAACCTATGTCATCACAGCACCCTTCACGGCACTGCTGGTCTGCCTGCTTCCGCTTCTAGAATATGAGCCCCACCAGGGCAGGGAGACCGTCTGTCTGGCTCTCTGTGGGATCCCCGCCTTCTCTGATGTCTCTGCGATGACCGGAGAGAATCAGGGGTTTTGGGTTTGGGCAGAACACGAATATCTATTGGCGCAGAGATGGAAGAAAGTCCTGGCGAAGGTGAGGCTGGGCCCACGAGGGACTCTCACTCGAGAGGAAGACCCAGGGTTGGTGCTGTAGGTTTCTCAGTGCGATAGCTCCAACCCAGCACGGGGTCTTGGATGAAGTGGCCCAGGTCTCTGATTCAGCAGAAGCAACTGGAAGGAGGTGGGCCCTTTAAGACCCAGAGGATTCAACGTTAAAGGATGATGCAGGCAGGTAAACTCGGGTTCCTCTACGTCAGCGGTTCTCAACCTGTGGGTCGCGACCCCTTTGGGGGCGGGGGTCGAAGGACCCTTTCACAGGGGTCGCCTAAGACCCTCAGAAAATGCAGATATTTACATCATGATGCATAACAGTAGCAAAATTTCATGGTTGGGGGTCACCACCACATGAGGAACTGTATGCAAGGGTCGTGGCCTTAGGAAGGTTGAGAACCACTGCTCTACGTGGCAAGGGTTCACGTTCCAGCTCCTAAGAGACTCAGACTCAGCTGCAGCGCTCCCTCGGGTTGGAGCTGGTGCTGGTCTGGCCCACGCCCTCCGCCTGCTCTCTGCTCTCGTTACTGCCACTCGCCTCTCCTAGCCCACCCAGGTCCTCCCGGCCAAGCAGACTTCATCTGACTAACGATACCCAAGCCTGCATCTAGCCAGACCCACGGTCCTTCTGGAATGAGCTGACTTCACTAACCTGGCCCCAAACAACGCCCCGGAAGAGAAGGGGGTGGTGGTGGGGCAAACGGAGAGGATGCCCCGTGGAGGCCGCAGAGCTGAACTGAGCGAGCACTCTGCCACAGATCTGCTCTCCTCCTTCCAGGCATAATGCCGACTGGCACCGCTCTCCGCGGAATTAAGCTGCTTTTGACTGAGACCGAGGATAATCACAAGTTCCTAAGGGCAGTGCTGAGAAGGGAACGGTCAGGAGAGCTATCTGGTCGCACTCAGACCTGGTGGAGGAGCGGCAGTGGGAGGCGGGTCTTGGTGCCATCCAGCTGTTTGGCACAAACCTCTGCACCCATGCCCTCAACAGGGACTTCTCAGCGGGGCTACCCGGCAGAGTCAGCCAGGGAGCTTTTCAAATGCACGGAGGGGCAAGTCCTGTCCCAGATCACAACCTGAGTTTCTGCGGCAGAAGGCTGGGAGCTGGGCACCTGCATCCTGACCAAGCTCCCAGGTACCTGGGAGGCACTCCCTGCCGTGGGCCGTGTGCCTGCCTTGGCCAACGTGCTGATCAAGGACCGTGGCAGAGCAGATGGGGGCAGGGCAAGCAGAGAGAGGGCCCCAAACCGTCCGGTTTGCTCAGTCAAACTGGTGCCGACCCTCCATGAATCGACCCTCCCCAGCGCCGGGCATGCTAGGAAACTGGAGTGAGGTGACTAAGGAGAGGGCACCTTCTAGAGCAGCGGTTCTCAACCTGTGGGACTCGACCCCTTTGGGGGTCGAAAGACCCTTTCACAGGGGTCACCTAAGACCATCGGAAAATGCAGATATTTACATCACGATGCATAACAGTAGCAAAATTTCATGGTTGGGGGTCACCACCACATGAGGAACTGTATGCAAGGGTCTCGGGCTTAGGAAGGTTGAGAACCACTGTTCTAGAGTGAAGGAATATTCTCGTTTTCCTTTAAAAGGAAGTCTCTTCATGCAGTGCTAGGATGGGGAATCTCTAGCCCCTCGAGGCATTTATTTCCGGAGTGTGGTGTCCCCTCTGCGCTGTAACCGGTGACCCACACGTGCCTTCGGAGCGGACAACAGAGACCACCTTGAGGCCTGGCTGTGCAAGCAACTGGCCCAGAGAGGACAGGGAATGGGGAAACTCATCAGGACGGGTGCAATGCAAGTGATAGAACCAATTCCTCACCCACACCCTCACCGTCGACACCCCCTTTCCCTTCGAGGTGTCCTCCTGGTAAAACCCCAGCCCCGCCCAGCCCAGCTCTCTGCCCCTCCCAGTTCCCATGCAATTACTTGTAGCTGTGACAAAAGCACGCCCTGCTCACCAGCCTGGTTTTGAATTCTCTGACGACTACCTCCACGTGGGCCGTGAACGCAGCCCTCTCTCTAATCATATTTCCTCAGTCCGCTCGCTCTCCCGTTCTCCTCGATGACGAATTCATCTCTCCTCCTCTCGCCTCAGACTTTTAGTACCTTCGCCACCATTCTCATGTTCAGCCGAGGCCTTTTTACTTCCCCGAGGAAACGGAAGCAACGAGGAGGGGATTTAAAGTCTCCCCCTGCCTCTGCCCTCCCTCCTGATTCTGAGGGCAGGCCCTCTCCCTTCTCCCCACCAAGGTCAATTCCTCCACCTACTCACTAGACCCCATAGCCGCTCGTCATTATTATGTTAGTACTTATTCCATGAAAAAAGAGAGGCTCTTGACCCTACATCCTCCTCTGGCTCCCACCCCATGTCTCTCCTTCCCTTAAACTCCTGGAAAGAGGGGCCTAGACTGGCTGCCTAGAATTTCCTGCCTCTCTTCCTTCCTTTCTGTCTTTGAACCCGATCAGGGTGGTGCCCCCACCTCTCCCCTGAGGCTGCTCTTCCAAAGTGGGTGACCTTCACATTACTGAACGCACAGCCACTTCTCAGTGATCATCCAACCTGACCTGTCGGCAGGTCGGGGTGCCTCTGACATCGCTGGCTCATCTCTTCCCGGGGCTTCCAGGGTACCCGCCTCACCTGGCCTCCCTCTCACCTCTCTCGCTGCTACCGCTCAGTTTCTTTTGCTGACACTTTTATCATCTCCTCAACCTCTAGGTGTGGAGACTCCCAGGTTACATGGCAAGCCATGGTCTAGTCAAGAAGGGAGTGGTCAGTCTTCCCGCTGCATTCTTACAGCCTGGGTCTGCAGTGCCCCAGGGCCTAGGGGCCCTCACTCACAGGACCAAAACCCTTTCTTCCTTGTCTTGTCAGGGGGGCCCTGGGGACAGAAGGAGAGGCGGACATGGGGGCCAGGTGGTAACAGAGCCAGGGCCAGAGGCCACTGTTCGAATCAGTATGCAGACTGGGAGCTGCACAGCATGAGCGCCAACCATCAGCTTCTCCAGCCTCCACTGAACGACCTTCCCAGGTCACCCGCGGCCTCCTGAGTAGGCCGACTGAGTAGTGAGTCCAAAAGCACATGAGGAAATGGGGAAATCAGATGGGTTTCTCCAACTTCTTAAAAAATCAAGATGCTGCCCTGACCGGTTTGGCTCAGTGGATAGAGCATCGGCCTGTGGACGGAAGGGTCCCAAGTTCAATTCCGGTCAAGGGCATGTACCTTGGTTGCAGGCACATCCCCAGTAGGAGGTGTGCAGGAAGAGGCTGATCGATGTTTCTCTCTCATTGATGTTTCTAGCTCTCTATTCCTCTCCCTTCCTCTCCGTAAAAAAAAATCAATAAAACATATTTTAAAAAATCAAGATGCTAAGCTTTGACTCACTAATAGAGCAGAGAGAGGGCCGTGACTGCCAGAAGGAGATAAACAGGGTTCATTTTACCTGGTATCCACCCCCTTATCCTTCCTCACACTCCCCTCCATCCCCTTGGTAAGGGCACGAGACAGGCTTCCCATTTAAGAAGTGATAAGAATTTGAATTTGCCTTGGGACACTGAAAAAAAAAAAAAAAAAACCACCACAAACTTTTCTCAGTGTCACAGGGGACCATGTTATCTTCATGGGAAGTGGGGAAGGCATTACTCAGGGTGAGGGCAGGAGCACCTCCTCCTACACAGCCCTGCTTGGCCAGATCCCCCAGATCCCGGGGGGGACCCACCGTCTCCTGCCCCTGGGATGGGCCTTCGCCTGCCGCACAGCTCTCCTAAGGCCCTACCTCCACTCGGCAAACAAAGCCAGAAAAACATCTGCTACTCCTAACCCTCCGCTTCCCCAAAGAAATGATTAAAAAGTTAAAGAAACACTTCCATATGGAAGAATCTTATCCCAACAGGTCACCACAAAGATACTTCAAACACAATAAAACAGGAAGAGCTAAAAAAAAAGGAGAAGAAGAAGCAGAGAAGTTCACAGAACCCACACAATCTTTTACATTAAAAAGAAGAAAAAGAGCCAGCCACCCTGGCCTTACTTGGCCCAGAACCTTACACAGTTCAGAGCACCATTTGGCAGCTAAGTGTGTCCTTAATCTGCTCAATTTGCTTATTATAGTAAAGGTTTAGAAGAATTTGAGAGTGGTGGCCAAAAATACTGCCATAATCTCTATCCCTAAAGTAAACTCAGAAAGTGAATTAACTTCTTCAACTGAAATATTTCAAAGCTGAACGCCACCTCCTCCCCCCGAATCCCCCCGCTCCCGCCCCGGCACCCCATCCTGACACCAGCTGCAGTCACTTCAAATCAAAACCACTCAAGCAGAATTCAAACATCGGTCGGGCACCTAAAGCGAGCCAGGTCCAGTACTAGTCACCGGGACCCACACTGCAGTGTGACGTTCAGCCTGCCTCTGAGGTGCTCACAGCAGAGAAGGGCTCACAACTCAGAGGCCAGAGCTCCGATGGGAGGGACCCGGGCAGCGAGCAGACGCAGCACAGTGAAGAGCATGGCGCTGGTGACACACAGATCCCGCTGCAGCGGGTGGCACTGGGCGAGGTGCCCGCTGAGCCTCAGTTTCCTCACCGAGGAAACGGGACGCTCTTCCTGGCGGGGCTGGTCTGAGGCTGAACAGAAACACACAGTGGCACGCCCGCCACCCATTGTGGATGCCAGGGAGGCGTTTCTGTCTCTCCAGCCCCGAGAAAGGCCGAAAGGCTTCAGCTGCGAACCTGTGGATGCGCCAGGCCGGAGGGGAGGGAGTGGACCAAACAATGACCTCGGAGGAGGGAGATCGACAAAGAAAAAGAAAACGGGAAATAGCGTTTTCTTTGGGGCTTAACGCAAACAGAGGCAGGTCCTAGGGAGCCTGCAAATCACAGGCCCCGGGGAGGCCTGCCAGCAGCCGGGTGGAAAGGTGACGGGGCACTTTGCTCCGAGGGGAAGGCCTGGGCAGGCGCTGGGCAGGGCTGAGCCCCGCCAGGAGGCTGCAAGCTGACTTCTCTGCTCTCTCCCTTGGGCCTTAAATTGCTTCCTGAGGGGAGGACCTGGCTAATGGTTTATTTACAACAGGAAGAAGTCATTACCTTGGAGAACTCGGACTCGTATTCCTCACCATTAGCCAGCAGCACAGCTCTCTCCACCAATAACCCCCCAAGATATATGAACCGGCGACTGCCCCCACGGAAGGACACGGGCGCTCGCTCTGCCCCGCCCCCCGCCCACCGGGGTGAGGGGGTGTTCAACGCAGCAGCCCGAGAGGGGAACCTGGGCAGCGGTTCCAGGTTCTGAGGTGGGAAAGCGCCACGTTCTCTTTTGATTTTGCCGCTGCCTTTCTCCTGTGACGTTGGACCCTGTTGAGGAGCCCCAAATCTAGCTTCCCCCCCCAAAAAATGCCAGCAGTAACATCACCAGGAACAGCAAATGGAGAGAGGAAAATCCGTGTGGGTGAGCGGAATGGAGCGCCATACTAAGCGCTCGGGCCAGCCAGGCTCAGGGTGACGCCTGAAAGCCAGGGGGTGGGCATAGGTGAGCAAGCTTTCTAGAAGGACCCACAGAGGATGAGCCGGAAGCTCTTTAGGGGAAAGAGGCTGACAAGAACAATGGGAAAGAAGCCTAAGGGAATGCAGGCTGTCTGTTCTGATATTTAATATCCAAGGACTGAAGGCAGGAGAGGTGCAAAAAGCTTAATAGTATTTGTAGTTCAAATTAAAGTGTTCAAAGCCCCGTTATAGAGAGCGGGGTAATGTATGCAATGACATCTGGGACTGTAATCAGCAAAGCGCTTTCAAGAGCTGCCAAAGCAAACAGCCAAATAACAAATCCACTTTACAGATCATCAATCTGGCCCCGGACTTGCCAAGGTAAATAGTACAAGGCTGAAGTTTGCTTTGCAAACCAGGGAGCTGGGAATCCAGCGAGGCCTTGATCCCGAGCAGCACCGGTGGGGCGGGGCCTCCGGGGCCTCCCTCGTGTCAGGAGAGCGACAGGCCCTACATCGGAGCAGAAAGCGCAGAGGAAGCCAGCAGAGCAGGCTCCCGGGAATCTGCGCAGCCTCTGTCACTGCTGAAGGCCAGGTCTGAAGGCGGGTGTCAATCTGGTAGGTGGCCACCGCGGCGAGGCGAGGCGGCGCCCGCTCAGGTGCCTGATCGCCAGCCCAGACTCTGGCCAGACAGAGGTTTACGGATCTCTAAGAAGAAAACCCGTCCGAAGCCGCTTTTTCTCCCTCTTCTAGTCACTGTGAAAGGCCGTGAATTCCCAGTGCTAGAAAGGCAGCCCTTAGCATCCAGAGGAGATGGACCCTGGGCCAGGATGCCCTCCGGGACAGCAGGCGCCTGGGGACCCTATTCTCTGCTGCTTCTGAGTCCGGAGCAGCCCGGAAGGAGCCACGGCAAAGGGCCGTCCTGCCGTCCTGGCTCAGTCTCTCAAATGGGAAAAGGGGCCGGACCTCTCGGTCAGACCCAGGAGACGCCAGCTCTACCAGCCCAGAAATATAGGCCATTGCTCTCCTCCACCCCAAACCGTCTTGACGCAAGATGCCTTAGTCCCTGAAGAGCCAGATCAGGGAGATGTGTAATTACATATTTATTTATGCAATTATTTGTTTAATGTCTGTTTCCCCGCCATGGCCGGGCTAATGGCTTCCTGATTGCCCGGGTCTCTCCATTATGGCATCCCCAGGGCCCACTGCCGGGTGGAGGCCACAGGAGGCCCCGCCGAGGCTTTGGTAGCTGACAGGGAAAAGGGGAGAGAACTGCCATGCCCCCAGCACCTAGTGTGTGCGGGGATGCGCCTCCGGACGCACTGCTTTGCTTGTTTTTTTATTTTAATTTATTTACTTTAATTAAATAACTTATTTATTAGCTTTGCTTGTTTGTCACTTTTGATCATATTTTGAATTGGTTTCAGGTGTCCATCCAGACAGCATAGTGGCTACACAATCACTTTGAATAGAGATCCCCTCAGATACCTGCAATACCGAACTGGCATCATACATATATACATAGTTACTGCAATAGTATATTAGTCTCAGGTGTACAACCCAGCGATGGGACATTATTTAACTTATTAAGTGATCACCCCGACGAAGCGAGTACCCACCTAACCACCCTGCATAGTCATCACAAGGCTACTGACCACGTTCCCTATGCTGGTCATTGATATCGCCGGGACTATTTTGTAACTACCAGTTTGTACTTTTCAATCCCTTCATTTCCTTCTCCCAGCCCTCCAATCTGCCTCTCCTTTGACAACCACCAGTCTGCTCTCCGTTAGGCACATTGATTAAACCTTCCCAAGAGCTTTGTGAGGTATTATGACGACCCCCATTTTCTAGGTGAGGAAACTGAGGCTCAGAAAGCCAGTGCTCATTTAATCCAACCTCTTTCCATGTGTCAACATTAATTAATGGGCAGTCTCTCTGTTTGGGGGACGGGCACAGCTGTTTGGATGGTTCCTACACCTTGCATCTTTGCATTTCTCGCTGTGTAGGGTTCAGCAAAGCAACTGAAGAAATAGCTTTTGAATCACTGGCAAGGAAGAGCAGTCTAATCTGTTTCCATGATATCTCACTATGCTAAGGAGACAGGGCAGAAACATCTGTTTGGGGTGAGAGGGGAAGAAGAGGTAGTCCCGAGAAATCAGGCGCTTAGACTGAGGACACGCTGTAAATCAGCTCTGGAAAGCAGGGCTCAGCAGGCGAGGGCAGAGGGGACGGGCCCCCTCTCCGCACCTGGGAGGAATTTGCTGCTCTGAGGACTTTCATGGAAGAAGACGGGGCTACAATGGGGCCTCCTAAGGGAGGTTCGCCTGTGTCGACATGAAGAGAAGAAATGATGGAAGGCTATGAGGGAGGCGGGGATGCGCCTGAGGAAGAGCTCCTTGGCCTGAGGCACCCCTGGGGAACAGCAGTGCGGGGGCCATGAGACCTTTGTGCTTGAGTGACAGAGGTCCTGTGCTGGACGCCGGTTCAGTTCAGGTTCTTTCTACCCAGGAAGCCAGACTGCAGTTGAGGTCTCAGCCTCAGGTACGGAGCCAAGGCCCATCGATACGGCAGGCGTGTACTGGGTACTGGTAAATGCCACTTGCTGTTTTCATGAGCTGTCCTGTCCCTGTGACACTTATTTTCCACAAAATTACAATTCAAGACTCTTTGTAGCTTCTTTGCCCTGCTTTGCTGTATTATGTGTAAAGCTTGAATACTTTCTGCATTACCCTCACAATAAAACTCTGTAAACAAACAAACAAACAAAAACACCACACACACACACACTCACCAAAAAGCTCTGTGACACAGGCATCGTCACCCCATTTTATGATGTGGAAACTGGAGCTCAGAGAAGTTACATGACTTTCCCAAGGTCATCCAGGTCACCCTATCTCCTATGTGCTTTTCTGTGACTTCTAAGGAATGAACCCATGTTCTCCTTCCCTCAACAGCCTCCAATGAGACAGCTTTGATATGAGCAGGGAAGCGTTTTGTTGATTTCCTACGGTACCATGGTCATCTGTGTACACATCTGTCTTCTTTGCTAGACTATGAACATCTGGAGGGCAGAGACAGTCTCTAATTACCTTTCTGAATCTCTAGGGCTTGAGGCCCTAGTATCTGCATCTCGAGGGCTTGTCAAATGATATGTTGAATGAACATTGAATGAATGAATGAATGAATGAGTGCGGAATGCTGACCTCGTTTCTCAATCAGGGAATCCAAGGACCACAAAGGTGCAGGAACTTGATAAAACTGGATAGCGAGTCTAACGGGCAGAGGGGCTCTTGGGCTCAGGGAGGAAGTGAGGGCTGGCCTCCACGGTGTGGTCTGCCCAGGACTGGGCAGCAGAGTGGGGGTGAGAGGAAGGCATGCTATTGGTGACCCTGAGGCAGAGGCCCGCCTGGCTCACAAAACCCCTCCGTTTTGTCCCGGGTCCTGCTTGAGGGCATGGATAACCGTTGCTGAGGTGAACTGGTGCCTGCTGGAGGTTCTGGGGGAACAGACGCTGGGCACAAACCCCTGTGAAGACGGAGCTCTTCCAAGAGCCACAGCCATGGCAGTCGTGGCCGATGGAGTCTCCAAGGGCCAGCTGCTCCCCGGGCAGCACCTGTTCCTGTCACAAGCATTTCATGTCTGCCCTCTCACAGGCGGCCCGCGTGCCAACCAAGGTCCAGAGGCAGACCCGAGGTGGCGCCGGGGAGCCAGAGCCCCTGAGGGCACCGGAGTGGGGTCTGGGAAGAGGGTCGCGGGGCCAGGAGGCTGCAGCAGCGGGCGTTCGGGGAGGGCAGCGTGTCAGACAGAGCACTGACCTTGCCATCGGCAAGCCCGGGCTCTCGGGGCCTCTTCCTTGCGGGCGGACTTCCCTGAGCCTGGGGGAGACGGGCCCTGCG
>PVJN01051770.1:0-14343 GCA_004026805.1 Lasiurus borealis
CGAGTGTGTAAAATTCTGGCTGAAAGGGAATGATCCAAATGTTTTTTCCGTTAAATCATCGCCCTTCTGGTACAGGTATTTTCCTAACAACTCTTATGCAAATAACTGTGAAAAGTAGGAAGTGGTAAAATGTCGAGTGTCATCGATTCCTGGCAGCATTCGCAGCCGAAGCTTCTGATTTTCCACCAAAAAAAAAAAAAAAAAAAAAAAAAAAAGGAAGGAAGAAACAATAACAAGTAGGCAGACCACCATCCCTTGGCATGGCACTGGGCAGACCAGCCAGTAGGCCTGGGTCTTTTTCCTGTCTGCTTCTTGCAGGACAGGATTATGTTAGAACACTGGGCCACCAAGGGTCCCTGGGATCACATGTTATGCTTTATTGTCTACACAGCCCATGCAAGTTATTGATTTGCAAATGGGAAGCATTCCTTTCCAACTCCCTTGAAGGAGAATAGAGGGAAGCTGTTTAAGGAGGGAGAAGACGTGGTTCGTTCTTTGCACAAATACTTCCTGTGCAGCCAACTCCTGCTTTCAGGATGCGCACCGCAGCAAGGGATTGCTGGGTATGGGTTCATTGGTGAGGTTGGCCAGCGCTTGGCAAATGTACCCAAAGGACCATTGTGCCCACCGCTCGACCCACAGAGAGGCTGCAAGCTTGCCGTCAGCTCACCCTGTGATGGGGAAGGGTGGCCAGAGACCTGTGCCCCGTGGTGGAGTCCACCGTCCACAGAAACCGTAAATCAAATCCACAGAGAGACCATCTGTCCCTGGGCCTGCTTTTCCTGTGGATTCAGCCTTGTGCTTCTGCCCACTTCTCAGTTTTCCTCCTATTGTTCTGTACCCCCTTTCCTTGTGCTGGTGAGAGGGGGCTGGAGGCTGGGAGACTAGGAGGGAGAGGTTTTTCCAGGCACCCCTTTCAATGTGCCACATTTCATGCTTCTAAGATGTGCACTATTTTCACAATTTTAATGTCTGTAAAGTTGAGCTCCATCTGAAAGTCAGTGCTTGTGGTAGTTGAATCGATCAGTAGGTTTTTTTCTTTCTTACGGTACATAAAATAATACACATTGTATGGCATGGTAGACTTGAAGAAATGGGGAATAATATGCCTGCCTTCAAGATAACCTCAAATGGCCCTAGCTGGTTTGGCTCAGTGAACAGAGTGTCGGCCTGTGGATTGAAGGGTCCCAGGTTTGATTTCATTCAAGGGCTCATGCTGAGGTTGCGGGCTCTATCCCTAGGAGGGGGTGTGCAGGAGGCAGCCGATGAATGATTCTCTCATCTTCAATGTTTCTAGCTCTCTCTCCCTCTCCCTTCCTCTCTGAAATCAATCAATTTATATATAAAAGATAACCTCAAATGCACAGGTATCGTTGGGCATCAGTTCAGGGCCAGGTGCTGTGGAGGAGGCAGCGGCGTGGAGGCACCAATAATCCTTGGTGTCTCCAGGCCCAGATCTTTTTGTTGGGGGTCCTCCCACCACCCGGTCATGTTTGCCATCTGTCCTTGGTAATTCCGTTTTCCTTCATCTTGTCTATGGAAGCATCACTCTGCACCGAACACAGCGACCTCATCGCCCTACCGTGTACATGCTGGCAGCCGGCTAGCTCCCTAATTGCTCTTTCCTGGGCTTTTAACACATTCATCTCATTTCTTAGGTTGTTTTTGTGCTCCTTGGATTATTTCAGTTGTTTGGGTGACCTTGTAGCTCTTGTGTAACTCCAGCACTTACATTTTCATGGTATAATAGGACTTCCAGCTCAGTAGACGGTCTCTTCCTCGTGCCAGAAACATGCGTTGTTGACTGGCAGACATTTGCGTCTGTTGTCTATAAACCAGTGACCTGAGGGCAGTGCTTGGTGGTTGGGAACTGCTGAAATCTGACAAACCATTGGAAGCTTCTCATTTCTGTGCTGTTCACGTCGTTCCAGAATATTTGTTTCTGGGCCATAGACACATTCCCTTTGCTGGGAGGTTCCATGTTCCACAGCCCACAATCCTCCTCAGAATCCTCTGGTCTGGGGCATTGCCCCTCTTGATGACACTGCCCTTTTTTAACTTACCCCAGGGTGCACCCATGGCAGCTACTGGTCCTCTCTCCACCCCCACCCCCCACTCACTTTCCAGATTGGATGGGTTCACTGCAGAAGGAGCTGGTTCTCACACATTTATCTTTCCCCTCCCACCTTCTGCCTTAACCAGTTACCTCAGCAAAGTTCTGAGGGGTTTCTCCCACTATACTTCCCTCTTAAACTAACAAACAAAAACAGATGAGAAAGAGGAGTGCCACTAGGCAGGCTCCCTTAGAAAAATTTCTTTTTGGAAAAAAACAACACATATTTTTATTGATTTCAGAGGGGAAGGGAGAAGGAGAGAGAGAGAGAAACATCAATGATGAGAGATAATTATTAATCCTCTGCCTCCTGCACACCCCCAGCTGGGGATCCAGCCCACAAACCTCAGGCATGTGCCCTGACCGGGAATTGAACCATGACCTCCTGGTTCATAGGTCGACGTTCAACCACTGAACCATGACAGCCAGGCAGAAAGATTTTTTTTTTTAAAGAAAATGACAGCCTCTGTCACCAATCCCGTGGCAGTCCCCTTCAGGATCTCTGTCAATGGGGTTGCCCTCCTTTGTGAAAACCAGCTCTATTTTGGTTTTATGAAGGACAGAAAAGCTCCTGCCAGCCTGAATAAAAATTGCCTCCCTTTTGTGGAAAATATACTCCAAGTTCCAAACAAGAATGTACAATTGAACTTTTGGAACAAAACCAGGTCCAGATTTGAAAACTGAAATGCTAGTTTACTAACGTCTAAGCCAAAATACTGTCATGCTATATCCAAACAGTGGTCCCCAAGTGTTGTCCCACCAACCTTGCCCCCTTTACTTCTAGGAACGAACTTTTAAAAAAAGTTATAAAATTGTAAAACAACAGTTATAAGAGAAAAAAAAAAAACAGTCCAGAGGGGCATGGAGTAAAGCAGGTGTACCCCCTACCCTCCTCCTGCACAGCCCTGAGGACACTGCACCTCTGTCCTGCCAAGTGCTCACTGCCTCCCTGAGCATCCATTCCAGTCCATCCTCCCACCAGAGTTCATATGACTTGACCTCCCTCTGTTTAAGGCCACAAGAATGTTCCACTGATTCGGTGAACCATATTTTTTCAGTGAGTCCCAGGGACTACCTTTGACCCTGGGAAAACGGGGGGGGGGGGTCCCTGGAGGCATGGTGGGCCTCAGGGAGATCTCACCCTTGCCTCCTGCCTGCAGCCCTCTCCTTGCCACGGGCAGGAAGGGGAGGCCTCCAATTTCTCGCAGAGAAAAGCCTCTCATCATTTTTCTCCAGGGTATGGCAGGATTAGTTCTGGTCATATGTTCTTTTAATGTAATTCAAGACATTTTTCTCGGCACCTACAGAGTGCATGGCAGCTCCCTAAGCGCAGGGGTGGGGGCAGAGGAAAACAGTTTCTTACTCTCCTCCCTCAAGAAATCTACAGGCTCTCCAGATGCTAAGAATAAACCCTTCCTGTGGCCACCTTTCAAGAAGGCCCTTGGCAGTGGGAACATAACAGGATTCTAGAATGTTATGACATTTGAACCTAGTGATTGCACTTCTGGGAGTGTAAACTGAAGAAATAAACATTCTTATACACACAGATTTATCTACAAGGATTTTCATTACTTTAGTGGTGATAAAAGTGAAGACTTGAAGATGGTCTCCATGTCCAAAGATAGGAGACCAGTTAAATAAGTTGTGGTACATCCTTTACAACCATTGGAACCATGCTTTCAAAGACAGTAATGATAGAGGAAAATAACAATAATCAAATGAACCACATAGGATGCAAAACAGTATTCAGTATATTCCCAAGTTATTTTTTCCCAACATTTTATTACGAAAATTTTCAAACGTACAGCATAATGAATTTTACAGTGAGCTATTCCTTATCACTATTGTTAGTTCTTCCATTAACATTTTACTGTATTTGCTTTACTGTATAGGTAGGTAGATACATAGATATTCATCAACTTTCCTTTTATCCACCCAATAAGCCATCTTATTTTTTTTTAATATATTTCTTTATTGATTTCAGAGAGGAAGGGAGAGGGATAGAGAGATAGAAACATCAATGATAAGAGAGAATCATTGATCGGCTGCCTCCTGCATACCCCCCACAACTGGGACATGTGCCCTTGGCTGGAATCGAACCTGGGACCCCTCAGTCCACAAGCCGATGCTCTATCCACTGAGCCAAACTGGCTAGGACCATTTTATTTTTATAGGCACTTCAAAGTAAGTTGTAGACACCAGTACACATTCCTATAAGTAATTCAGCATACATATTATTAATTGGTGTTCAATATTTGTCTGATTTCATTTGAGGGGAAAGTTACATGCATTGAAATATACAAACCTAAATGTACAATTGCCTAATTAGGCAAATACATACTCTTATGAAACTCAAGTTCCTATCAAGATGTAGAACATTACCAATTAGGCTTATTATTTTTCTTATTAAGCACCCATACTTATTTGTGCATATGTATATATCTGTAAAATAGGATTCTAGAGATTATTTTATTTTCTTCATTATATTATTACTTATTTTCTAAGTGATATACATTGAGTATATCCATTCATTCTTTTATTGAACAGATATTTATTGATCACTTAGTATGTGCCAGATTATGCCCTATATATAAGGGATCCAGTGATTAGCAAAACTGCAAAATGTACTGTCCTTATGGAACTTACAATCAACCAGAGCAGTGGTTTTCAACCTTTTTTAATGCTGTGACCTTTTAATAACAGTTCCTCATGTTGTGGTGACCCCCAATCATAAAATTATTTTCGTTGCTACTTCATAACTATAATTTTGTTACTGTTAATGAATCATAATGTAAATATCTGTTTTCCAATGGTCTTAGGTGACCTTGCTAGCAGTTTTCAACCTGCGGGTCGCGACCCACAAGTTGAGAACCGCTGCTGTAGAGCCTAAGACCATCAGAAAACACAGATATTTACATTATGATTCATAACAGTAGCAAAATTACAGTTATGAAGTAGCAACGAAAATAATTTTATGATTGGGGGGTCACCACAACATGAGGAACTGTATTAAAAGGTCACAGCATTAAAAAAGGTTGAGAACCACTGAACTAGAGGAATAGTCAGTAAACTAAAGATAATGCAGCAAGGAGATAGAGAGTGAGTGATGGGCTGTGAGTGGCAGGGAGGCCTCTCTAAGGAGATGATAATTAATCAGAAAACTGAATGATGCTAGAGAACCAGGTAAGAGGGTTCAGAAGATGTCAGGGTCCTGAGGCAGGGAGGGAGACAGCTGCCATGACTAGAACAAACTTAGTAAGGGCGAGGGGACTGTAATAGGAGGCGAGGTCAGAGTGGGAGGCAGACACCAAGCCAGATGGGGCCTTGCAGGTTATCTTAGGACTTAGGATTTTATTCTAGTATTGAGAGGAGCCACTGGAGGATTTTAATCAGGGAAGTGACTTGATCTGTCTTTCATGAATTAATTCGTGGATTTGACCAGTCAGAGGTCATGGGTTACATGGGCAGAAGAGTGAAACAAAGGGAGCAGATTTCTGTGTAGAATGGGCTAAGAAAGAGCATTTATTACTGTTCGTTTCCAAACAGGGCCAGAGGGTGCATTTTTAAAAGTCCTTTCATTCACTCGTCACCAGATACTTATTGAGTGCCTATTATGTCCCAGGCACAGCTCTAAGAATACAACTGTGAATAAGACAGGTGTAGGAGGGGGACGGATAATAAATAAGACAAGATCATCCCAAGTGATGCTAAGTACTCAGAAAAAAAATCAGACAGCGTAATGTAGAGGACAGGTAGGCAAGACTAGAGCTGACCTTCATGCCGAGACCTGCTTGCTGAGAAAAGAGAAATGTGAATGCAGGCAGTGTGCTGGAGGTGGGAGAGCAGTCCCATGCAGGGAGCCTTCTTCCAGGACCGAGGGAGGATCTGGACAAGGAGATGAGATCTGCTTGCAGAGGGCACCCAGGCTCTCAGCAGGAGAGGGGGGCAGGAGTGGGCTGCTCCTGAGGAGAAAGCACCTGCCTGGGAGGGGCAGAGGACCAGCCTGGAAAACCAGAGAGAAAGCTGTGAGGGCTGGTGGGCCCAGGCTGTGGGCTTCATCTTCTAGTGATGGCTTCTAACAGAATGTGACAGAGATCTGCCTGCAGATGACCCTGGCAAAGCATGTGCTAAATATGCCAGGCAGTTGATCCTGGAGGCAGGGAACCAGTTAAGAGGTTATTGCCTGAGTGTGACGCACGCACGCAAGGAGGGGGCGCGAGGAACACCCAATTTGTGTTGTCAGTAAAAAATCTTTATTCGGTTAACAAGTCTTCGCCCTAGCATAACAAACTTTTCGTTTTATCAAAGTCGTACTTGTACACAGTTTTAAAAATCAAATTGCACCATAAGTCTTATCCGACAATCAGCAATCCCCTCCATTTCATCAGTTTCTATTCCCAGGTACAAATACTTCCAACATACTTCTATAATTTAAAAAAAAAAAAAAAAACTGGCCTTTTCTGCTACTTCTAGATTTTTTTATTTTTTATTTTTTTACATCTTATGTTTTCTAATAACTTCCTCTCATGAAAGTTGAAGGTTTATTTCTTTGATAGCTACTGGAGGCTTGTATCGTTATGACTGTGTAAGTATTATTCACAGCTGAGTCACCACATGTATTCCAAATCCTTTCTTAAACAACTCTTTGGTGTCTAAAGTCTTATGCTGGCTGAAACCGGTTTGGCTCAGTGGATAGAGCGTCAGCCTGTGGACTGAAAGGTCCCAGGTCGGATTCCAGTCAAGGACATGTACCTAGGTTGCAGGCACATCCCCGGTAGCATGGATGTCTCTCTCTAATCAATGTTTCTAACTCTCTATCTCTCTCCCTTCCTCTCTGTAAAAAATCAATAAAATATATTTTAATAAATAAATAAATAAGTAAATAAAGTCTTGTGCTGGCGTGAGGCAAAGAGAATATAAGACTGTATAGAGTATTCGCCCCAAAAATGTGTATACACTTTGAATAATTATTCATTCCAATGGATTAAGTCTAAAAAGAATGAAACATCAATTGAGCTATCAACTTTTAAAGTATGTACACATTTTGGGGGGGACATCCTGAGGGATACTCTAGCAAGCTTCCTGTGTTTATCCCGGCCTCACACCTATGTTTGAGGGTAACCTATGCCTGAAATCTTGGGCCTTTGGATTCAGCTTGAGTCCACCTCCCACCCACTCCACTCAGTGGCTCAGGTTTACTAAGTCCTTTACTATTTGTCCAGCTGCTTCCCAGTAGCATCCAAACTTCTGTTGCCATCTTGGGTCTACTCTCATCTTCTTTCTTATTCACTTTGTTCTTGTAATTCCTGCCTTTTTTAATATATATTTATTGACTTTAGAGAGAGGAAGGGAGAGGGAGAGAAGGATAAACACATCAAGAATGAAAGATAATCATTGATCAGCTGCCCCCTGCATGCCTCCTACTGAGGATCGATCAGCCTGGCCGGGAATCAAACAGTGACCTCTTTGGTTTATAAGTTGATGCTCAACCATTGAACCATATCAGTGGGGTATGCTTTTTAAAGATTAAATGTACTGTCATTTAAGTGGGGCTTCTGGAGAGAGAAGAGATAAATGTGGTCAATCTGCCATAGTTAACCAGAAGTCTCCCAGAGCACTTTTCATACTTCCTGGCCCACAGTCTTTTCATAATGGATGTTGGCAGATGTTCTTTATGTAATAATTTGTCCACCTGTTGCCCAGCTCAGCCCACAGAGTTGGAAACAAGGAATTTGGAAGAACCATACCACAGCCAGTTGCTTTCTAGGCATTTTAAACCCCTCATGGCTTTCCCAGACAATTCAGAAGGCCTCCTGAATGGGCCCGATGTGCCTTCAGTTCTCACCACAGAGTTGAGATTACACGGCATTCTACATTCGTCATTTTGAAGCAGTCTCCTTCTTGCAACCAGGGTGGCCAAAGGGGCGGGCATTGAGCAAGTGGCTGGAACTTGTTTACTAACCAGCTGCATCACAGTGCACAACTTACACTCCCTCTCTGGGCCTCCTCTATTATGTGATAGAGGTGGACTTCATCTCATTCCTTAGACTTAGTCAAACTTGACTTCGATTGTTCTGAATAAAACACAGAGGAGCTGATAAGGTTGTAGGTGATGGCCCTGGGGTGAGCCCTGAGATGCTCCTGAGGCACCCAGGGCTCCTAGGGACCTGGATCGAGAAGCATTGAACTTGGAGAGATCTCTAAAGTTTCAATAGGACACTTCTGTGAACCTTGCCCTTTACAATGTCTACTGCTCTGTGGGAGTCTCTGATAAAATGCTATTTGCCAGTGGGGTCACAGGACACACAATCCCCTCCTGTCTTCAGGGCACTGGACGTGGCAGGCATGGCACCCTTTTCCTAATCTCCTTTTCCCGGTGCGAAGGCAGGAATGTGGGTTCTTGCTGCCTCTTAGAGAAGGGATGGATTTGTTGATTTACAGGTTAAGATCCTTGGAATGGGAGCCCTCCTCCCAACGCAGGTTCTGTAAGAATCCAGGAACTTGCCTTCCCACATTGCTTGCTTTTGATTTACTGTTTTGATGTAGGACTGCTGCATGACTCAGATGTTATCTTCCGTTGCCTAATCACGCGTTAGGTATGTCTAACCTTTCCCACACAGTGGCATTCGTCCTC
Source organism: Lasiurus borealis (assembly GCA_004026805.1). Lineage (NCBI taxonomy): Eukaryota > Metazoa > Chordata > Mammalia > Chiroptera > Vespertilionidae > Lasiurus > Lasiurus borealis. The sequence continues at coordinate 8,748 of PVJN01051770.1, forward strand.
TTCCACCGTCACCTTTGGCCACACCCTATACCTCCACAGCGGGAGGGGAGAGCATGTAGAAAACTCTTCCCGTCACTAAGAGAGGCATGCCCCCTGCCTGGGACTGTGGTTTTCAAAATTGCCGTCTTTGTGGTTGATGATGATGTTTGCAGAATAGTACCATTTCCCCCAAAGATTTTAAGCCAACGTTTGATCAATAGAACAGGTAAAGTGGAACCCCAGCTCTGGTTGAGGCGTGGGCTGAGGAGGAGGGTTGAAGACCCTCTGCCAGAGTCCCGGGCTATGGGGACAGACCCCCGTGGCATCTCTGGTCCCACCTCCATGGCCTGAAACGAGGGACTCAGCTTCTCAGACCCTCCCTTCCTCATCAGTGCAGCGGGGTTGCAGCTGCCAGCTTTGAGTTGAGACACTCCGAGTGTCCTCGGAGACAAGGACTTGTCTCATGACTTCCTGCTCAGAACCCCTGACACTGAAGGGGGAGCCTCAGGTGTCCTCCCAGCCTTCACGTGGAAAATGTTTGAGAAAACCCGACTCCACCCCAACCTTAGGCAGTCGTGTGTAATAACTCGGTATTTTCTTTTTAATCCCTTCTTTCCAGAGAAGGTCCTTGTGAGGTCAGCACAGCATCAGAGCTTACGTGCTTGGAATGTAAACAGCGGTCTGTCTCTCGCCCATTTGTTCAGAAAGGAAGTTGTCGTGTTTTCCCCTCTAGCGGAAATCGCCTTCCTTCAGTGAGTGTATCCCGGTAGTTCCCACTGAAGTCCGAGATTTTGATCCGCTTTGGAGCTGGGAAGCTGGCAGCAGTGTGGATCGTCTCACTGAGTGTATTTGCGGGTGTTTTGTTGCTATTAATTAAATGAACTAGATTGTCATAAAATTGTGCGCTCATTTCTCTTCCCCTCTTCCACGCTGGCCCAGGAGCTGTGTCAGCATGGAAAATGGCTGTATTTTGACTTTGTTGTTTGAGGACTGAACCCGTCAGAGATATTGTCTTCTCCATGTTGGAGATTGGAAGCCTCCTCTGTGAAATGGGAGTAATAACGGTTCCTCCCCCAAAAGATTGCTGAATGGATAAAATGTGCGACTGCATACCCGTGCAACATCTGACGTTTAGTATACGCTGGAGAAACAAGCAGCTCTTGTTGTTACTTCTCTTCCTTGCCTTCTCAGTTCTCATATCCGTATTCTTTGGTCTCACTGGTTACTGAGACAGGTTTACCTGGTCACCTCTGGGAAAACTGTTCTGTATTTTTCTCACCCCCAACCTTTCCATGGGACTCAGAGCAAGCACCTTTCCAAGGTGCTCTGTGTGTCCAGGCCTTCCTGGTTCGTGGTCAGCCTGTGTAACTCCAAGCCTTGGTCTCCTAACATGTCATCCTTCCCTGTTCTCCAGGGGTGGGAAGCATGGATGTCATGTGGCTGCCTTGGATCTGGGTACCAGATTCCGTGACTACTTAGATGATGAAAAGTTAATTTATGCCCTCCACCAATACCGAGCCTAACTGTAAGCCACACACAAGGAAACAATAATGGCAGTGCCGTTAGGTTTAAGGATAGTCTGCCTGGGGACAACTCTGACCCCATCCATCACTTATGAGCTGTGTGATCTTGGACAAGTTTAAATAATACTTTTGTGCTCCTGTTTCCTCATCTATCAAGTAGGGATAATAATACTACTTGATTGTTAGGGGGTCTGCATTTCTGAAACCCAAATACTCTGAAAATGAAAAGTTTTTTTTACCTACGTTTGAAGCAAAATCTGATCAAAATCTATTTCTTATGCTCTTTATTTATCCAACTTAGTATGATTAGCCCTATGTTTCACTGCAGAAATACTAATGTTTTTGATTATAGGATGCAGTCCCAGACTCTGCTTGGGTGTTTTGTACAGAGTGTATCATATTACCTTCCTAACATCTGATAAATTCTAATTTGGGAAACCCAATTAGCCCAAGAGTTTTGGATAAGGTGTTGTGGATCTATAGTAGCTACCCCATAAGTTCGTTGGCAAGATCAAACAAGGGATTTTGCGTGAAATTCTTAGAATAATGTGGAAGTGTTCAAGCATTAGCTACTGTTATCCCGAAGGATGAAAAAATACTACGTCCTTAAGTATGAATGATTTATTTTGCCTCAATAAAATGTTTATTTTTTTTATTGAAGGGTTTAAATGTTTAATGAATGATATAAAAATGAACTTTACTGCCTGAACAAGAAGAAAGTATGCTATTTATTTTGGAAAGAGATTCAGACTCCAACAAGAAAGCCAGTTTAAACAAATAGGGATGCCACTACGACTGTCGGGTTTGTTTGTTTTTCTGTACTCTTGATCCCAGGGGCTTATTTGTGCCAGGAAAGGCAGCATCCCCAACCTTTGCTTTTCAATCTTGCTTTCCATTCTGCACGCATCAGACATGTGTTGGAGTCGAGTCCCAGACTGCTCCCCTGAGATGCTGCTTGACTCCCTTCACTCATTTGATCCCTGATGTCGCTCATCTTTTTCAAACGTTTGTCCTCTATGTCAAACCCCATCAGTTCTTACGTTGGGAACTCATCTTCTCGATCCCCAAAGGAAAAGTATTTTTGAATCCCTTGGTAAAATATTACAACTTCCATTTTCATCTTTTTTTTTTTCAATCTCATGCTACGCCGAAATCATTTACCCCTTAGACTTCTCTGCTCACGTAAATCCCTTGGACAGGTTCTGTTCCTTCACTCCCCTGCATCCAACTGAGTCTCACTTGGGTCTTACACTGCTGGGCTGTTGGATTAGTGTCGCTTTGTTTTTTCTTAGTGGTCAGGTTGAGTTCTCTTCGTTGACTGTCCTATGTTTTTTTCCATGTTGCTTTCCTCTGCAGAGTAGCTGCGGGTTGCCATTCCTGTTTTTCTTCTGGCAAGCCACAAGCCTCTCATTGCAAGTTCTTCCCAAATGTCTCTATTATTAGTATGTATATGTTTTAATGTCATAAAATGTTATCGCTTAACACCAGTGCTAACTAGTATCAGTTACAATCCAGGAATTTAAACTTGGATGACACACCAACATGGGAAGAAAACCTAAATTTTGCACATTAGACTCAACTCATTTCATAGGTGAAGCAGCTGAGGCTTGGAGATCAAAGCATCGTGTTCAGAGATACCCAGTTGGCTGGTGACAGACCTTGAGCCAGAACTCAGGTCTCTAGGCTGGTGTCTGTACTAAATTTTAAAAAAAATATATATATTTTTATTGATTTTTAGAGAGAGAGGAAAGGAGAGATAGGGAAAGGGAATTTTCAGTTACCAGCATCTGGAGACCTTTTCTTTTCTTCTTCTTTTTTCTCTTTTTTATTGACTTCAGGGAGAGGAAGGAAAAGGGAGAGAGAGAGAGAAACGTCAATGATGAGTGAGAATTTTGATCAGCTGCCTCCTGCACTCCCTCTACTAGGGATCAAGCCCACAAACGGAGCATGTGTCTAACTGGGAATTGAACCATGACCTCCAGCTATACCTGCTGGGCTGGAGGGATCAAGCCCGCAAACCGAGCATGTGTCTAACTGGGAATTGAACCACTGAGCTATACCTGCTGGGCTGGAGGCCTTTTCTTGAAGGCCATTCTGTGAATGGAGAGGATGCTATATATTCATTAGCTGCTGGATTTGGGCTTGGGGTTGCTTTTTTGGTTTTGTTTATATTTTTAAGTAAAGATGGGAGACTTTCACTACTTTACTTGCCCAACTTCAAACCCTTACTTCTACCACCAGCAGAAGGACTTTTGGATGATTTAAAAATAAAACAAAACAAACAAACAAACAAAAACAGTTGGCCAGGGACATGAGGGAACTAACTGGTCACACATTTGGATTTGCATGTTGTATGCTTTAGTGCAGTGGTTCTCAACCTTTCTAATGCCGCAACCCTTTAATACAGTTCCTCATGTTGTGGTGACCCCCAACCATAAAATTATTTTTGTTGCTCCTTCATAACTGTAATTTTGCTACTGTTAATGAATCGTAATGTAAATATCAAGGTTGAGAACCACTGCTCTACAGCTTAAAAAATACCCTCAGATATGTCAGCCCTTTTTACTTCACACAACTACCCTATGAGGAAAAGAAATTACAGTATTTTTATTACTACTTCACAGATGAGGATACTAAGGCCCAGAACCATCCTGCTCCTTTCTCTTTCTTTTACTATTGTTAGTGACTTTTGGTAAGGAAATTTTAATGGTGCATGTATTTTATTTTATTTTTTAAACATTTTTTATTGATTTCAGAAAGGAAAGGAGAGGGAGAGAGAGATAGAAACATCAGTGATGACAGAGAATCATTGATCGGCTGCCTCCTGCTTGCCCCACATGGGGGATCGAGCCCACAACCCGGGCATGTGCTCTGACCAGGAATCGAACCCAGGACCCTTCAGTCTCCAGGCCAACACTCTACCTACTGAGTCAAACTAGCTAGGGCGGACTATTTTCTCTTACAAAAATTCAGAATAGTTATCAGCTTCCTATAACCTCCAAGCATTCACTTTAATGATATCAGAAGAAACCACCAACCAACAGTGGTTTCTTCCCTCCTGCACACCGAGCACCAGGCTTCCATCTCCACGTGGTTTAAAGGCAGCAATCTTTCCGTCTGATGATTCCAGTCTTCATCGCCTTCTCCTGTATCAACAATAGGGAAAGGGTGCATATCGTCATTTCTGTTTTCAATCAAATATTTGTGCCCGCTCTGCTCTCATTAGGGTCTCTAAATACATAAGAGAGTAAAAATAAATACCCACCCCACCCCCAGACCTTAGAAAATAAGAGTAAACAGCAGTATAATTGGATACTTTCCTAGTCCGGTGGGAAAGTGTTGCCTTTTGATGTCTGTGACCTGTAAGGGGGACAAGCTCTCAGTTCGCTGAGATGGCGCTCACACCCTCTTTACCAGCTTCCCCTTGTTGATTGACTTCCAGCACAACCTCTGTCAGCTGACCCTGTTCTTCCCTGATTGTTTTCTGAACTCTGAGGTCACCGTGATACCTATCATGGCTGCAGCTCACCCTGCTCCCATGCCCTGCGGGTTTCCTCGAGGTCTTGGCTTATCCCGCCTCAGAAGTAGCATTCCAGAACATTCCTGAGCATCTTGGCTCACAGCTGGAGACAAGTCTCCACAGACACAGTTCACGGTTTGGAAGCCTCCACTTGCCCAGGGCAGGTGCGGTAGGGTGACAGGAATTTGGGGAAACTTCTGGGCGGCTGACCACCTCCCTGAGGGATGGGGACCTCCCTGTGCTCCAGGCGGAGGGGAAGGAGCGGGGCGTTCCAGGAGGGCCCTGCTTGGGCGTTTCCGGCAGCAGGCAGATCACAGCGATGGCTTCTGAATCCGGACCATTTCTCACAGATTTTCATCCCACTTGATGTATAATAGCACTGATCAGTTTGTGCTATTTCCTCTTTGTCCTCCTCCATCTTCCTCTCCCTCATTTTGAGTTGCTATGTCACTCCATTTTCCATACTAAAAGCTTTTTTATACAAAAAATTCCAAGGGGACCCATTATTTTTTAAATTGAGTTTTATTTCATCAGAGTTTTGTAAAAAGATAGACTAAAGAAAAGAATCGGGGGG